>APFE030939213.1:118945-173487 GCA_000404065.3 Pinus taeda | reverse complement strand
TTTTTAGGAAAGTGTAACAACCTTAAATCATAAATTTTAATATAATTAATAACTTCATTATTAATTAGTAACTAAAAACTAAATATTTCAGTGTAGATTTTGTCTCTCCATCCCGTTGAAAGTGCACATTGTTCATACAGTTAAACGCTGCATATTTTACTCAACCCAAAACAGACAGGAGGAGGGAAGCACACCCAAATCTTAATTTATGGTTCTCGATTATTATTCTTTGTTTATAAGTATTTATTATTTTAGAACTATTAAACTTTTACTATCTTTATACACTATTTATTGAAGTTAATTTTTTATATTGCAATCTTACTTATTATACTGTTTTAATAAAAATTTCAGTGTTTTATTTTTTTATATATTTTTTATAACAACAATATTTACCAAATTAAAATGGAAAATTATAAAATTTTTAAATTTTAATATTAAAAATTAATTATTATTATTATATTATTTATATATTTATATATATATATATATTTATATATATATTATTAATATATATATATATATATATATATTAATATAATATATATATATATATTTATTTTTTAAATATTAAATTTTATATTAACAAAATTCTTTACCAAATTAAGTTGTAGTTTAATTTTGCTTTTTAATTTTTTAAATATTAAAATTTAAATTTGCAATCATCTATACCGAACTCGAATTATCGAACCTTCATCTGAACCGAACCATACTAGCGTATTTTCGATTTTTTCTGGTCGATATGGTCGAACTTGGTAACTATGGTTTAAATGAGATCATTCACGACATCAAGCACAACGATGCATTGCCCGAGATCTAGAACTATAAGCAAATTGTCGAGATAACAAGCAGTGTCGGCTTTGAGGTCTTGGAGGGGAGGGACTTGGTGCTTCTGTCGACTAAACCCTGGAGGAAGAGGCTCAAGATGGATAGGATTGCTTATTAGAGAAACCATATTGTGATTTCTATTTTGTCTTTCCCAGGCATTGCTCCACAGGGTATTGCGGATGTGCTTGAAATGTTGTTTGACACTGTAGATTATCTCACTAGGGGTGGTGAAACCAACATCTTTATCCCCATGCATCTCATGATCTACCAAAAGCCATTGCAACAATAACAAATGCCTATTGACGACGATGAATAAGGCGATGAGAGACAATCGAAAAAGACCAAGTGTTATTAGGGTATTGGGGATTGACTGGGGTGGACTAGTGCCAGGTATCTATGGGACTTTGTCATAGATCTAGTTTTGGTTTGAGAGCTCTCTCGAAGCTGCTGCTGATGGCCTTGTATGAGACCTTAGATCACAGATTGAAAGCAAACAAACCCCATGTTGTTGTTGTTATTAGATTCCAAATTGTGCTTCCTTTTTAGTTCTTTTTGGGCTTTTTTTTGTAATTTTTGCTTGCAAGAAGGTTATGGACAATTTTTTTTATTCATGAGACATTCAATTGACCTTGATCATGAGATTGAGTTTGTCGATGCTCATTCTTGTTGCTTCTGTCATGTATTTTTTTATCTATATTGTAATAGAGAGAGGCCTACAAATGCTCCAGACATCTACTGCACTATTTCAAGTAAGGAATGTTTTAATTTAATTCTGGACTTTTATTCTCTCTCATTTACAGTAAGTAAAAGTTGGTGCAATCTAGTGGTAAGTGGATATTTTAGTTTCTACTTGAAAGTATATCTATATTATATCCAAAAAATAGTTGAACAGTGTTATATATATATATATAATATATATATATATATATATATATATTATATATATTCAAAAAGTTTAACATTTATTACACAATCTAATTTTTTGTAGACTTCTAGTTTTGGGCAATGATTTCTAAGTTTGCTATCAACTTTTGTTGAGTTAATCAATTTATTAACCTAATTTATCAATTATATTCCTCAAGTTAAAGAATCCTTGTAGCTAGAAAGCAATGAATTTCAAAATTTACACAAATCCTTCTTAGAAGAATACTTAAACAAAGAGAAAATAGACAATCTAATTTTGTCCTTTCGTAATTTTCCCTATTATTTCTTTTGTAGACTTTTGGTTTTGGAGAATGGTTTCTAAGTTTGCTATCAAGTTTTGTTGAGTTAATTAATCTATTAACTTGATTTAGCAAGTTATACTCCAAGTTAAACAATCCCCATAACTAAAAGCAATGGATTTCAAAATTTACACAAATCCTTCTTAAAAGAAAACCTAAACAAAGAGAAAATTGTCGCACTTTATGTATAATGCTTTTAAGAAACTTGACTTGTTGACATATTAGTTATGCTCGTCACAAATCTTCAACTTATAAAATGTAACATATTTGGGGATCTTTAGATAGGATTGGATGCCTTCACAATTCTGTTTTAGGTATTGCTAACATATTAATTTTTGGAACCTAGACTAAACTTAGATGCTTTTGGGCTTAATTCAACTTGATACAAATTAATAATACATATATACATTTTTAAAGTTTGGTTTATCCTTCCATTTTCATTAATATATAAGCAAGGTACAACCACATAAAACTGGTTAGGTGGCCTCAACTTGCCCTACGGGTAACCAAGTATGTTGGCCACATAATTGCATGATAAGCCATCCAGTAGCAAAAAGTGATAAGTATTTCTACCCATGCTATATAAGTTTGTATATCATGTCCTTGCCCATACTCTATTTGCCTATAAACATATATGACTTCAAACTGAAAAGTAAAAGCTATTCGCATAAGTACTAATCAAAAATTAAAAACCAACTAACTTTTAATCTTCTTGCTCAGCAGAGGCAGATTCAACCGGAGCCGGATCCTTGGCATTGGAATGAGGTAGCATTGTCTGTGAGTAAAGACATGGGAAGTGTTTCTCGATGTGACTGAAGCGTCCATCCTGTTTTTGCATTTGGAATTGCAACTTCTGAAAATCCTGTTTGTAATTAGGGAAGTCCTGCATCGTTTATGCTCACTGAAATTTTCTCCAGGGCCTTGCCCAAGAGGCTTTTCATAATCCAATATAGATACATGGTTTGTTTGAACTGGGTCACTCGCCCTCAAGTATGCCAAGGTCCGACACCATCGTGCATCAATCCTCCATCTCTATCTCTATCGCGCTTGCCTGGCGGTTTAGGTCTGAGTTCCATTCCTCAATCAAACTTCTAATCACCTCACTAGTCCCCTCTCGCTATACATTGGCCGCTTCATTAATGAGGTTGGTGACTAGTTTCCTGTCACGTCTCCTGCACGAGGAACTGGGCTCTTCCTTTTGTTCAGTTGCTTGAGGCCTTCTATCCCGACCCTTAGCCTTCACTGCCCTTTCCATTACAACACAATCCCAATGCTTGGTAACAAAATGAGTGTTGGTAGGCCCCTATGTAGTTGAGGGTGCGAGCCCAGAAGCCCTTCGCGCTGAGGAGAACCTACCTCTCTACACACCTGCCATGGGAGAAAGAAACCATAATTGACTTAAAATTAAACTTTGTTTCTCCGCCACTCGCATAATCTGCAGCCAATCGAAGTCCTCCAACCCACCCAAGTATTCAATCTCGTGACCCCCAGTCCCATTTGCATAACAACCAGAAACAAAATTTACGAGCCCATCATAGCCAACTTCAACAACATTATAACAATTCCCAAACCCAGGGTGACACAACACCTCAACAGTGACCCTACAGATGATATGACAGAGGCCATGGGTGCAAAGCCCAGAAAGCCAGCCAACCAAGTCATTACCATGCCGGTACCACCAATTATGTAGGGATGGAGGCTTCCATTCAATCCCATAAAAAACAGTAAAGCAGATCCCAAATGTAAAATTGACAGAAACACAATCCTAGACCCCCTAGTCTTCCACAAGGGCTTCACTGGGGGAGCAATACCACACGACGTGGGTTCATATTGGGGGATTTATATTGAGGAAAAAATGGCATAATATATTGGGCGATATATAGGGGGTAAAGGGTTTTTATATTGGAAGTTATAAAAATGGAGCTCAAAACTATTGATAGAATATAAAGGAGTATAAAAAATGTTAATGAAAATAATGGATACCTACAATATCTAGTGGAAGTAGGGGTTTTTTAAATTGGAAAGGTGCACTGGGTTTGTATTGGTAGGGGGCTAAATAATGTGATTTTTAGGGGTATTTTCCAATATGTAGTCAAATTAAGGGTATTGTTTAATATTTCACGAACACACGTGATAGGACAAAGGTTCATTGAGTGAATCCCCCGTGTAGTCTTCAAATCAAGCCAAACAAAAACATTCCCCAAGATTGACACCCTTGTCCCAGATCCCAAACAACCCCATTCGGGAGAGGAAAATTTCATAGCAAACCGACACCGAGGTTATTTCGGTGAGGATAACATACTGTTCCCAGACTACCAGTGCCCGACACTTCCACCAACCTAATTTACCCCCACCCGCAAACAAATTTTCCCCATGCAGAACCCAATCTCAAAACCAAACACTCGGATGCATGGAGGAGGGGAAGAAAAAGCAGTTTACATACCATATTACCCTCACTTGGAGCTAAAGAGTCCATCGTCTCTTCTGGAATTTCTGCGCTTCACTGTTCGGGGAGTCCCTCTGTTAGGGTCCCACCCTAACCCCCTTATTTATGTAATGGGATCACGTCATAGTCAAGAGTCAATAAAGCCCATATTAATAATTGTAAGTGGTTAATCCGCAATTAATAACGGAACCACAGTTAGTTGCAAATGGGCAGTATTAGTTAGATGGTATTATTAATACCACGGTATTGGCCCGTGGTATTGCATGTATGAGTCATATATAAAGGATAGAGACTCCCTGCGAGGAGCATCGTGTCTTATTTTGTGATCGAGCTCTGCTCTATTGGAGGTTGCCCCCTCGAAGAGGCAAGTGAACATTACTCTCTGAATAATAAAATCATTGCTATTCTGTGTTCTGGGTATCTTTTCTTCGCATATTCTGTATTTGGGTATCATTTTGCAGGTTAAGAGCATAACAAATTCTCTCACTACAACACTGTACATATAGGTTCCTCCCACTCTATTATGTAGTTCAACAGTCACATTAAATGAATCATGGCCTATAGGAAACTAAATGTTGGAGCAAAAAACTAGTAATCATAATCTACAAAATGTTTTCTTGCATAATACAATTGATCCTTAATTTCATATGGATTCCTTTTTCAATTAAATTACCAAAATACATGTTCAAAGTCTTTCAACAAAAACTCCATTCTTAATCTAAACTGCCTAAAACTTGTTTCCTAATATCCTCTTTCCAGGAGCAGAGGAAGCCCATTACTGAAACAAATGTGCTACTCCAACTAGATAAATTGTGATACCATGCCTTCAATCAATGCAATTCAACTATGTGTCGTGCTTGTTATTCTAGCATTGAATTTTGATCAACCTACTTAGTTTAGCAATTCTGGTGTATCACTAGTTTTTAGCAGTCCATGTAGCTCTATCTTCGAAATTGGCTAATTTCTAGAATTAACAAAGGCCATTAAACATGCCATTCTTCACTCCTTAAGAACTCAACATCACATGATCATAGGGAATGAACCAACGACCTAATCACAAATTTCTTAAAACCACAATTTGTGGCTTAGGAGATCGTTGAGTGGGTAAATAACCTAATTGCAAGATTATCAATTGTCCAACTTAACACACATTTTGAGTCTTTCTACACTAGGTCCTACACAAGTCAGGAGGTTGGGGGGTCGACACTAACAATTTTTCCCCTAACTGGCTCAAAATCCTTGACTAGTCCAAACTTCCCAACTACGAGTCTTTCCTTTTTCTTTTCGACATGCAATTTGTTCAGTGTTGAATCCCGAGGAAATCAAATACAAAGGAAAGCTTCAATAGAGCGACCTCCTGACATGATCTTCAAGGTCTCTACCCCATCACCATGTTGACTTCATCTATGAAACATGTCCTTTTCTAGTAGTGCCATGTGTCACCAAAAAGTAGGCCACTTTGGCAATTGAAAGATCCAAATTGACATGTCATTAGGGGACTTTTAAGGTCTAAAATGGGCCTCCTAAGAAAAATGTACAACCAAAATAAACTTTATAAGAACCAATAGGATTCAAGATGATGATGTCAACCATGGAGGACGATTCACGATTTTTGGAGTAAAAAAGTAAAAAGATTAAAAAATAATAAAATAATAAAACTACTTTTTCAAATCGTATTTTGAACTTATCTCCCTAATGTTTTACTCAAATTTGGAACAGGAGTACTTATTGGATGCAAAATTTAGTTTCTCATCAAGAATACCCATGTTGCATACTTTCGATGGACCCCACTTCATGAAAAATCAGAAATAAATGAAAAATGTTACTGCAATCACGTTTTTCATGTATTTCTCAGTTTTCGTGTAGCAAGGTCCATCGAAAGTATGCAACATGGGTACTACTTGCATGAGTAATCAAATTATGCATCCGCTGAGTGTTCCCACTCGAAATTTGAGTAAACCCATAGGAAGATAAATTGAAAATACGAGTTGAAAAAATAGTTTTTTCTTTTTTCCCTCTAAAATTTGATGATGTCATTTAATCTTATTTTATTATTTCCACTATTATTTTATAATTTCCTTAGGAAGCCCATTTTATACCTCAAAAATCCCCTAAATAATATGTCCCAAACCTTGGGTGCCATGTCACCCTATCGTAATATGATCTCGTCGTTAGGGTTGCCACATCATCTACCAATGGGACTACATTATGTGTCTTGTTGTCTTTGGACCACATTGTCTTGCACCATGTTCTAGCATTTGCTCCTGACTCAACTACCTTCCAACAAAACTGACCTACCAATTAGGCTAAACACCTGAGTATCCCAACTAGTCCAACTTCTTCACAAATCTATCTAAGTTTAAAATTTCTTTAACAAAGAAATTTTGTTGCAAAAGAAAAGGTTTATGCAGAATCTTAAGGCCTAGAGCACTTCTAGGCATCCACTAACCATAACTCTAGAATCCTTTAGATCTTTTTAGGCTTCCTTATACCATTGGAAAAGTCTTTCCAATGTATATCCATCTGAGCACATTGTAAAGGAAAATGAGTAGACCTCTTAAGAAAAAAGTTTCTTCACTTAATGGGCCACCAAGCATCATAGTTATAATATTTTTAGCTTCTTTACCTATCCTACTACTATGATAGTTCTCTACTAAATATTGTAGCTACCATAGGACTCCCCCTCATATTGACAGTCATTAGCAAGATCCATGGAACCTGCATCTTTGACATCAATGAAAACAATTTTCCCAACAAACTATCACTTTGGAGGTGATCGAAACACTAGAAAACATTGATGTGATATTGATGGGTCTAACAATTCACAACACTCCGTGTGGCATATTTTAGACTTACAGATGTTATTCAACCATAAATCCCCTTGGATGTTGTCATGTCACATTATGTGGGCCGCAACACCCAATGATTTATACTGCCCTTTGACATAAATGGTAAAGGGTAGTACCATCTCCCACTTAAGTCATGTCCAAATCTAATGCCCTTCTACTACAACCTACTTATTAACTTAATCACTATCATAAGTAGTTGGAAACCATTTCCTAAGCTGATTCAATTTTCTATGAGAGATATTATTCTAAGTAATTTCCGATGATATTCAAATGTCTCTCGTTATAGAGGCTTAGTAAATATATCTGCAAGATGCTCATTAGTGGCCACATAATCAAGGTGAGAAACATTACCAAGAACTTGTTCTCTCAAGAAATGATATTTGCTCGAAATATGCTCTTTCTTTGAATGCATAACAAGATTCTGGATATCCTAATAAAAATCATATTGTGACACAAGATTGGGATAGGTTTATTTAAGTCAACCTTGATGTCTTTTAGGGTCTACTTCATCCATAGAATATGAGTGAATCAAGTGGATGTAGCTATATATTTAGGTTAAACTATAGAAAGAGAAAATGAGTCCTATATTTTTTCACCCATTATAGAAGACAGTCCCCTAAGAAAAATCATCCTTCGGAAGCACTTTTCTTGTCATGAATGTTGTGAGATCAATCAAAATTAGTATAATATTTCAAATTGAAATATTTACCTATATCATACCACAATCCAAATTCTTTTGTACCTTGTAGATATTTGGAAATTCTCTTAACTACATTTACATGAATTTCTTTGGGACTTTGTTGATGCCATGCCACCAAGGCCATTACTTTCATTATTCTTGGTCGTGAGGTAGTTAGACACAGAAAGATTTGAATCATTGATATATAGGCTATTTGATGCACCAGAGGACATTTGTCCTCTTTACTTAATTTATAGAGAGTCACCATGGGGGTACATACTAGTTTTCCATTTTCCACCCCAAATTGCTTTAATGTTTCGTTTGTATACCTCGAATGACAAATTAAGATGCCCCTTTTAATTTGCAATTTGGGGAATAATTACAACTCCCCTATCATTGGCATTTCCAATTCTCTTTGGAATACCTCAAAAAACTATTTTCCCATCTATTCCAAATTACTACCAAAGATAATGTCATTTACAAGAACCACAAGAATGAGCAAGTGATAATATTCAAATTTAATATACAGATTACTATCAACATTCCCTCCTTTAAAACCTTATAGATAGAGATTATGTAGTTTTCCATACCATTCTCTTGGATCTTGTTTAAGCCCATACATATCCTTTATCTATCTCCAAACATAGTCTTCATTCTCCAAGAGAAAGAGACCTTTAGGTTATTCTATATACACTTATTATTCTAAATATCCATTGAGGAAGGATGATTTTATATCCATTTCATATAATACAATGTTCTTATGACTGGAAAAAGGCAAAAAAATAATAATAGCTTCTCATCTTCCCATTGGTGAAAATGTATCGTCATCGTCTATTCCCTTTATTTTTCCATAACCGTTACATAGAAATCTTTCTTTGTTTCTCACAAATTTTCATTCCTCATTCAACTTATTCTTGAAATCCCATTTGGTGCCAATATTTATCCTTGGGTCTAGGGACAAGCTTCAAAGTGTCATTTTTCTCAATTTAGTCCAACTCTTCATTACTTTCACCCAAAACTTCTCTTCACTAACATGATTGAATTTTTTTGGGCTCTATCTGTGAGAGGAATGAAATATTTGCAAGAACATAACTTCTAATTAATTTTCTTATTATTTGGACACTGAGTCTTCAATCACCAAGTATTTGACTTTCTGGGTGTTGATTTTTTACATACCTGGATTGGGCATTTTGTCTTTGTGTTGCATATTCATATTCATATTCTTCCTTTGCGTCTTCTTCTTTTTTCTGATATGCATATCTAGGAGTAAAATTACTCCCCATCATCTAACTTCTTCTTTTATTTATGATTCAGCAGATGAGGCAATATTTTATCAACTAAACATTGATGCATTCTTTAACCCTCTTTGTCCACTTGTTGAAGCATTTGTAGCCTTTTCTCTTGTTTGAATATTCGTTAAATATTTCTTCATCGGCTAAAGAGTCGAACTTTCTAAGGTATTTATTATTTATTTTTATATAACATTTACTTTTGCATACCTTGAATTTTTTTTACAGATGTTGGTCTTGCTTTCCATCGCTCATAAGCGAGCTTATCATTGTTATCCCTAAGCTATGTTTTGTTTGATAAGTAAACAACTACTTGGGATGATTATTCCTAGAAGGTGCGTGTAATGTTCCCTTCATCCACCATTACCTTGACCATCTCCTTCATTGTTTTTTTTCCTTTCAACCACTCCTTTCTGCTTTGGTGTTCTTTCCATTGAGTATTATCTCCTTATGCCATGATTTTCACAAAAACCTTCAAACTATTTTGATATGAATTCTCATTACTTGTTAGGTATCAAGCATGTAATCTTAATTTCCTTCTCATTCTCAACTTGAGCCTTGAATATTTTAAACTTGTTCAAGGCTTTTGACTTTTATTTCAACAATATTATCGAAGTAGCCCTAGTAAAATCATCAATAAATAAAACAAATTACATTTCTCTCTTGGGACATTTGCTCTTATGAGACCACAGATAGCAGTGTGAAGCAACTACATAGATTTTGAATATGAGAACTCCTTAGTTTGAACTATGTCCTTGTATGTTTTTGAAATTGAAAAGACTTGAAGATTGGAATATCAAGATTTGATAGTCTTGCCAAGCCTTTGACTACCCTTAACTTATTGATATTGACTAAACTATTGAAATTTACATGCCCCAACCTTTTTTTCCACAATGAAATTTGATGTATTGAAATTGAGCTAACTCTTGATTAGATTCATACGAGGAACATTATTTGTTGTCTTTTTGTCCTTCATCTTCCTTAACACTTTAAATTCTACCTCCTTTTGCTCAACCTTCTCTTTTCCTATTCTCATTTCATAGGCTATGAGAGTACCACGTTGTTGCTCCATTAACATAGAGTTCAATTCTAACATGTCTTCTATAGATGGTATTTTAGAATGGATCATCATAGGCAGAGATCTCAATACCTTTTGGACAACTACTTCAGTTTTTGAGGTCCTCTCCAAGTCCTTTAATCATATTTTCTACCTCATCAACTTTAAGGAAATATCCTGCTATATTTTCTTCTTCATTCATTTTTAAATGCTAGAACCTCATTCAATTTGTTTTCTTGCACAATGTAGAGTATGAAGATTGTCTTGCCATGACATCCCTTTTTGCCTAATATTCCTCTCTTTTCCTATATATTTACCACCTAAATAAAGCCATATCCACCAGGTCTTGATGAAGTTATGCAATAATATGTCTTCTTATTCATGTTTGACTTTATACCCTATTGTTTTGTTAAAGAATGAAATTGGCTATCGAATCGGTCTGTTTCCACAGCTAATCCAGATTTCTCTAGTTGTCCCCATTGTTTGCAAGGTTTTGAAGTTCTAGGTTAGTAGCGAAGGATGTGGATGGATAGAGAATGGTTTCCTTGGGGATCCCTTCCTATCCCCTTGAAACTGTTCATCAAGATAAGCGTAAGAGATCACGGTCAAACCCTAAGTCAACTGTAGGATTGTTGCTGAAACAGAGTCCGAGTTCAATGGAAATCTTATCGATTTTCTTTCAGAATAGCAAATCGAAGGTTTAGCGATATAGTTTAGCTAAGTTAAAGATATTAGGCTTAAATTACTCACGTTGTTATGCAAAATACCTATTATAAAACTTATGGCTGCACCTGTGATTTGGGGCGCGCCAGATGATGTAATTTTGAAATGGTTTGTGAATTTTGTTTGCCAGCAATAGAATTGGTCTTGTGTGTATGCGTTGTGTTGATAGGAGATTATGAACTGATCCGTGGAGGGCCCTTATGAATAGTGACATGTCTTAACGAATTGCAATTCGATTTCTTTTCATTCCTTGAATACTCTGTTTTGTGTGGAAATGCAACATAATGAATTCGCCAATGAATCATTATTTGCATAAGTACTTTCATCTGCTTCATACCTAGTTTAGTCTGTTATTTGAATTGATTTATACCTGGTACAACATAATTACTTCATTTTCTTATTATCTAGCATAGTTCAAGTGTGGTTACTTCATAGTATAGATGTTGTTTGAAATATCTTGTTTGAATGAAAATTGAATAAGTAAAAGTGTGAGAGTTTTCTCCCAAAAAATTGAGTTCAGATAATATTTATTCACAATTGACAGAATAGATTTCTTTTTGCACTTAGTGAATTAGAAGTTGCAGCATAAAGATTCAAGACTAAAAATCCTAAAACAATCGAATACAAATAGGATCACTCTCATATCATCCATAAACTAATTAGATAGAGAATAACTCCTAGGAAATTAGCTGACAACTTTAAGGATTGCGACACTAGTATAATTAAAAAACACCACCTCCATATTAATCTTAAGTTTATGCCCTAACAGGACATATCGACATAAGAAATAACTTCTAGCACACGTAGTGCATCTGTACTTCATCAGTTTACGCACAGTGGTTGACAATTTAAAGACATTAAATTGGCTAAACATTTTGGCACCGTTTCCAAGGAAGTACAAATAGAAGTTAAGAAAAAAGAATGATATGCATAGGGATAGAGACTCTAGAGGTAGATTTGTAGGGAAAGGAAGAAGTTTAATTCCCAGAAATCCACTTACTTCACCTAGACTTTGAGAATCCACACCACCTACTCAAACCCGAATTCCTTTTAGAGGTCAACAAAGGCTTCCTGAAATCTCAAGATTAGAAATCCAATCCAAAACTTCACCCACTTCCTATACTGAAGTTGTAATTGAAGAAAATCCTACATCCCCAACTACAAGAGTAATCTTTCTATCCTCCATCGGTGAGCAAATTTTGGGAGAAAAATTAGAAGTTCCTAGTGAAGAAGAGGAATGTGAAACTTATTTTGAGCAACCATTGATAGAGAAACCAAAAATATTAGAAGAAAACTATATTAGTTCCGAAGAATCTATCATGGCTAAAGAAGGGGAAGGAGAAGTACACAATGTCCATGGTGAAGAAGATAGGATTGGAGGAAGAGGAAGAGATAGAGGTAGCGGATGGGGTAGAGGCAGAGGAAACCAAGATCCTTCTAGATTCCCTATTCTTGATGAAGATATAACCCTCACAATGAAAAATATATCACCCTCGATTCTTCCTAATTTCCACGGGAAAAGAAACGAAGATCTAGAGGCATTTCTCTTCGAATTTGAAGTATTATGCAGATCATATGACTATCTGCATGATGCTCAAAAGTTAAAATTGTTCCTTGCCACATTAAAAGACTCAACATTAAAATGGTTCATGAGTCTAGGAGTGCATTTTATAACAACATGGGGACAAATGAATGAGGCTTTCTTAGGAAAATATAGAGATTATTGTATGCCTAGTAACCTTAAAGATGAAGTCTTCAAAATGATATAAAAAGAATATGAAAATATTGAAGACTTGGTAGAAATGTTTGTTTATAATGTTAAAAGAGAAAAAATGGATAATTTGGATGAATAAACCTTAAAATCCCTCTTACTCAGAGCTATTAAAGATTAATGGATCGATCTCCTTAACCCAACTAGGAAAGGAGATATTTCCTAACTACCATTTGCAGATATTTCTGATTTATGTGTACATATCTCAAGGGGTAAAGCACAAGTTGGAAGGAGTCCTAGAGATCCTCTCTTGTCAAGAATTAACAAATCTGCAGCTAGAACAGTCAGCAGGGCAAAATTAGGAAATTTGCTTGATACCTCCAAAACAGATATTTTAGGGTGCCTAAGTGAGCAGATAGACACCCTTAAAATAAAAAGCAAGAAAAATTCTGAAAATGCTACATTATCTATCTTCTGTCCCAAATTTCGAAAGAAACATGCTCTAAGAGAGTGTCCCTTATACTCAAAATCCATAGAAACATGTGTCATATGTGCAAATAATCATGATACGAAGGAATGTCCATCCTTACCAGGTCTTAAGGTTGTATTTAATGATGAAGGAATATCAAAACCAGTAGATCCTCTCTACTTTATTGCCAAAAGACCATGGCAAGATCCCCAACCAAATCAATCACAAGGATTTAGACCACAACAATTTGCCTAGTCTTCACAAAATAATTGGAATTCAGCCTAGCAGCCTTGGGCTCAGCCATAGTCACAACCTTGGAATCAAGGATGGCAAAATCCTTATGGAGCCTATGCTCAATATCAACAATACTCACCATCTTACCTTCCACCACAATTTTTACCCCCATCTAATAAAACTCCTCAAGCTAATCAATTACCACAAGTTCTAGTTTAGAATCAAAACCCACAACTTTCCTTACCATTTCCACAAAATCAAATCAACTACCCGTTCACCCACTTCCGAATCCTAATAATAAAATACCACAACAAACAGTGTACGACATGGAGGGTCAAAATCCTCAAACTTATGTAATAACTCCACTAGACCTAAATAATGTCCAATTAAGGTCTAGAAGAGTATTACCAAGAAAACCTCCTATTTTCATTCAAGAAACAAGATCTGATCTTCAAAAACACAAAAATCAATCAGAAGAAGGGGAGATCTCTCTCCCTCAAAAAGAAAATAAACAAATGGAAGAAGTTCAATAAATTCTCCTATCGTAGAACAACTCTCGATATTAATTAGACCACCTTTCCCAAAAAGGTTGAAAATCGATGGAGTAGTGAAACAAATTGTCTTGCTTGATTACAATATGATGGATGAATTGAGAAATGTTTGTATTAAGCTTCCTTTATTACAAGCCATAAAATAAATACCAATTTTTGCAAAAACAATTAAGGAATTAAGTACACAAAGATCAGGGAGAGGAAAAAAGGATATAAAAAGAATTCAGTTAGCCGAAAAAATTGCAGACATTATGATGGAGAAGTGGACAATTCAAAAATATTTAGATCCACGAAGCCCCATTGCAAAAATTCACATCAATGGAACTAAAATACCAAACACACTGATTGATCTAGGAGCACCCATAAACATAATGAGTAAACACGTTATGAACACACTTAGGCTTCCTAACCTTCATTACACACCAACAATTAGCAGATAGGTTTGTTATTAAACTAGATGGTGTGTTGGAAAATGTTTGTGTATCTTTAGATTCTTGGGAATATCATGTTTATTTCATGGTCTTAACACCCAAGAATAACTTAGGAGGACATCCATTAATTTTAGGAAGGCCTTGGTTGGGTACAGTTGATGCTTTCATTGGCTGTAGATCAGACGATATGTTTATCTCAGATGGAAATTCTAAAAAGAAATTTGCATTATATCCCCCTACAAGAACAACAATAGATACATAAACTAAAGAACGGGTAGAAGATGAAGAATATATACAACTTATTTTCGTTACTGAACAAGTAAAAGAGGAAAACCAACTTTTAAATTTACTGGAAAATAATTAATATTCTTCACATTACGATCGTAATCGAAATGAGTATCTATCATCTAAACAAGTATCATTTCTCTCCATGGAAAATTTTGGGAATTCCTCGATAGAAATATTTTGAGGAAAAATGTTGAATGTCAATGAAAACCTGTAAGAAAAGTAGAAGAACCAATTGATAGAAATTTTACAGAAACATTCTTCTACTTTTGCATGGTAATATACTAACATGAGAGGGATTGATCCTAAAACTTGCATACGTCATATCTACATTGAAAAAAATGCAAGACCAGTTAGACAACCTCAGCGGAGAATGAACCCAAACCTAAAAGAAATTGTTAAGGAAGAGTTGCAGAAACTATTAAATGTAAATTTCATTTGTCCAATATTCGACAGTCAGTGGGTTTCACCCATACTAATCATTCATAAGAAGAATGGGAAATGGAGATTATGCATCAATTATAAGGAATTAAACAAAGCAACATTAAAAGACCACTTTCTGTAACCTTTCATAGACCAAGTCTCAGACACATTAGCAGGGAAAAAATATTTTTCCTTCTTGGACGGGTTCAATGGATATAACCAGATTTAGGTAGCTAAAGATCAAGATAAAAGCACGTTCACCTTTCCATGGGGAACTTATGCTTACTGGGTACTTCCCTTTGGGTTATGTAATGCTACAACAACATTCTAAAGGGAAGTCCCCAACATTTTCTCTAACCTTATTCATGATTGTGTGGAAGTGTACATGGATGATTTCACAGTTTATGGGGATTCTTTCAATGAAGAACTAAATTTTTTAGAAAAAGTCTTAATAAGATGTAAAGAGACAAATCTCTCATCAAGCCATGAAAAATGCTTCATGATGTTTAACGAAGCAATTGTTTTAGGTCATCATATTTCAGGAGATGGAATCAAAGTAGACTCATCTAAAGTTGAAGTCATTTCTAAGTTATCAATGCCAAGTTGCCAAAAGGATGTTAGAAGTTTTCTCAGTTTTACTGGATACTATAGAATATTTATAGAAAACTTCACAAAAATTGCATCCCCACTCTTTAAACTACTCACCAAAGACTTTGAATTCAATTGGGATTATGAATGTCAAGCTGCCTTTGAAACTTTGAAAACAATAATTTCTGAAGCACCTATCTTAAAAGGACCTAACTAGAAGTTGCATTTCCATATCTCAATAGATGCTTAAGATTCAGCCTTAGGGGATGTGTTAGGACAAAAATATCTTACTCCTTATGCAATCTACTATATCAGTAAAAATCTAACTCTTGCAGAGTTAAATTATACTGTAATTGAAAAGGAGTTTTTAGCTATAGTTCGTGCCATTAACAAATTCGGGCATTATATAAGTGGCTATTAAAATTTTGTTCACACAGACCATTTTGCCATTAGATACCTAATGAATAAACTAGTCACTAATGGAAGAATAACTAGATGGCTCCTACTTTTACAAGAATTCAACATAACCATTCTAGATGGGCCAAGAAAACAGAACACAATTGTCGATTTTCTATCTATAATACAAAATGAAAATAATGATCAACCCATAGAGGATAAATTTCATGATGAATGTCTTTTTGCAGTATCTACTAAATCGCCTTGGTATGTAGATATTGCTAACGATTTGGCCACGAGAAAAATGGCATTTCATTTATATCCTAGAGAAAAGAGAAGAATAGTCCACAATAGCACATCTTATTCATGGATAAATGAAGAATTATACAAGACAAGACCAAATCTCATCATCAGAAGATGTTTTCGTGAGGACGAAATACCATAAATACTTAAAGCTTGTCACGATGAGCCATGTGGAGGACATTTTTCTAACAAAATAACTGCTTACAAAATCTTTCTTTTAGGATATTATTGGCCATTCATTTTCAGGGACACCAAGGAATATGTTAACAGATGCGGCAGTTGTCAGAGAATGGGAAAACCTACTCTTTCAAATGAAATGCCACCGCAACCACAGGTACTCATTGAACCATTTGAAAAGTGGGCACTAGATTTTGTTGGACCAATTAACCCACCTTCAAAGCAAAAGAAGTATATTCATGTATGTACTGATTATGTCACTAAATGGGTAGAATCTAAAGCACTTCCTTTTGCTATTGAAAATGTTGTATTTTCGTTTCCTTTTGAGGATATTTTTACTCATTTTGGTGTCCCAAGAACATGGTAACAGATCAAGGAACACAGTTCACATCCAGATTAGTGTAGAATCTTGTGGACCAATACAAGATAAAACATCGGAAGTCCACCCCATACCATCCACAAGCCAATGGACAATTTGAGTCCACAAATAAGGTGATTGAAGTTATCCTTACCAAGACTATACATTTTCATAGGAAGGATTGGGTGGAAAAGCTTCCAGAAGCTTTATGGGCCTACATAACTACATGGAGAAATACTACAGGGCATACTCCATATGAACTTGTGTATGGGCAACAATTCTTACTTCCGATAGAGTTCCAGATCCAAACCTATAAGACAGTAATCTAGTTAGATCTTGACTTGTTAGAAGCCCAGAAGCAAAGTATGACACAACTAAATGAGCTCTATGAAATTAGACAAGAAGCCTTCGAGAGAACTAGCCTAGTTCAACAACAGAGGTCAAGATGGCATGATAAGTACATTAAAGAAATGAAATTTCATCCAGGAGATCGGGCATTTCTCTTCTGTTCGAAATTCAAAAATTTTCAAGGAAAATTCCAAACCCATTGGCTTGGACCTTATGAAGTTGAAAATGTCTTTGACAATGGTGCAGTTAGAGTGAGGATTATTGGTGAAGAGAAAAATCCTCTATTAGTGAATGGACATCGACTTAGGCTTTATCATAAGCCATTAACAAAAGAGGAATTTGTTAAAATGTTTCAAGATAATTCAGAACTGAAGATGGTCAAGAAGAATTCTCTTTCTTTTCCACTTTAGAAATTTTTACTTTGTTTACTCTTAAAATAATAATAATAATAATAATAAGTAAATTATATGTATATATATACATATAATAATATGTAAAAAAAGAAGAAGGTATAAACATGAAAGCCAACATGTTGTTGGCAAGTTTATACAAAAAATTTAGAGTGAAAAACAATCTTTGTTGGCACTTCAAATTTTCCTTTCAAAAAATAATAAAGTCCCTTTATTAAAAAAAACTTCTTTCACAGCTGCAAAATCAACAACTTTCCACAGCTTGGACAACTTTCCTTAGCTTGGACAACTTTTCGTAGCAACGACAAGTTTTTGCAGCCTAATAAATTTTTGGAGCCCAAGGACACTTGGTGATTTGGATTAAAGGACAGTTGACAGAGAAAATTACTTGCAGGAGATCAAAGGACAACAAATAAGGTTAGAAAAAGTAGATCAAAGGTATGTGCTACTTTAATTTAACAATAGGGAAGGTTATATTGTCTATATGATTAAGAAGATATAGTACTACTGGAAATTAAAATGCAATCATTATAACCTAAGGGTGATGGACGCCTAACAAAATATCATATGCCACCGCTTCAAAAGTCATGTCACGTCCCCATTCCAAATCCACTGAAGTAATTACCAAATCATCAGTTTAAATGTGCCTAACGATCAAATTCATTCCTATAACCCTTATGATAATTCACATGTTCTTCCCTATTATTACACTCCTCTAAACTTTCATAGCTACTCCATCTTTCCGCCACTTAACAAACCCTACCAGCTCCATTTTCTTGTCAAGGTAACCACCCTTCGAGGCAAAGCATCCTTCAGAATGGGGATAATTTCTCGAACTAAGCTAGCAAGGAAGCAATTCTTGGAGGGGTACCACAGACTAAGGAGATGGTGCAAAAGAGACAATGGCTGCAATTCATTGAAAAATTCAATGGCTTTCATAGGGAAGTAACCAAGGGATTTGTGCACTCATTTAATGGGATTAAAGCCGAAATATGGGACATTAAGCTCACCATAATAGATTCCATGATCGTGGAGGATACTGAGCTAAGAAGGAGTGGGGAAAATTGGTTTAAGAACAGGGGAATTGATAGCGAGTATTGGAAGGTCTTCCTCAAAAATATGAACATGGACACTATTATCTACAAGAAAGGTATTACCAACACTGCTCTTAAGAATAAATGAAGAAACTTATTACTTGTGCTTCAAAATTTTCTCACATGTGAGGGTAGGTTTGGGCAAATGTAATTTTATCATGTTAGGATGATGATGCATTTCCTTGAAGATCAACAGATGAACCTTCCCTACTTTCTCTTAAATAGTCTCAAGAAAATGTCTACAAACGTTCAAAAGAAAATTTAGTGTATAGAAAACACCATGTATCATCATGGCCTGATAAAAATATTAGTTGAGTTCCATCTTCAGAGTATAGGGGATAACTAGGAGAGTTTCCTAGTTAGGAACCATTTTGAAGAAAGATCCCCAGAAAAAGCAAGCAGCAGTAGGGCCCATAGAGGAAGAAAGAGAACCATAGAAGTAATAAAGGAGCACACACCTCAGACTCAGATAGAATTATCAGAAGAAGAGTTGCCTATAGTAAAGATTTTGCAGAAAATGAAAAGGGGAAACCTTAGAAGAAGGGAAGCCAAAAAAAAGTAAAGAAGTATTATCACAAACTACGACCCCTCCTTAAGAAGAAAAATCAGAGACTAAAAGAAGGAAAGTACAGAAAATAGAAACCTCAGGATTGATGAGGAGTACAAAGCTGAGCACAGTCCCACAAACAATCTCAAAAATTACAAAGTACATTGATCTTGAGGGAAATGAGGCAATAGAAAATGATCTAACAGAGAATGAGCCAACAGAGAACGAACCAATAGAGGATGAGCCAATCGAAAACCCTGGAAGTTCTCCAAAAGGGTCACTGAGATCATCACTGATATCATCATCGAGAGCATCACCACAACCTTAAAACTCACCTCTAAGAAGCTGAGTGCATAGTCCAGGTATTGACCCTGTTCAACAGGAAATATATGACTATATAGAGTCATTGGAAAGGAAAGAGACAACAACCAAAGAAACAATTCAGAGTCTTGGAGAAGTGAGCAACCAGATAAATAAACAATCTGCCTCAAACATCTTAAGGCAGGAGATCTTTGAATTAGAAACGTTGAACCGATATCTCAAGAATGAGAATCAAGCATTGAAGACACAAACTAAGATCCAGATTGCAAAAAGTGACAAACTCATCCTTCATCTGAGCTTGTGGTATAAGAAAAACAAAAAGTTGAAGAAGGAAAACATAATTATGCAAAGAGAGATTATTAGCTTAAAATACAAAATTCTCATGAGAAAACCAAGAATTCCAATAGCTGCCAAAAAGAAGAAAGAAGTGAAACTTGGAGGTGATAAGAAGGAGGCACAAGTGACTGACAAGGAATAAGTGTATGAGGACATAAAAAATCTCCCTGTCTAGGGGAATGTAGAGTTTGAAGATTGTCTTACCATGACAACCCTTTTTGCCTAATATTCCTCTCCTTTCCTATATATTTACCACCTAAATAAAGCCATATTCACCATGTTTTGATGAAGGTATGAAGTAATATGTCTTCTTATTCATGTTTGACTTTATACCTTATTGTTTTGATAAGGAATGCAATTGGCTATCGAATCGGTCTGTTTCCACAGCTAATCCATAATTCTATAGCTGTATTCATTGTTTGGAAGGTTCAAAAGCTTCAGGTCAACAGCGAAGGATGTGGATGGATAGAGAATGGTTTCCTAGTGGATCCCTTCCTATCCCCTTGAAACTGTTCATTAATATAAGCGCAGGAGATCACGATCAAACCCCATGTCAACTGTAGGATTGTCACCAAAAAAGAATCCAAGTTCAATTGAAATCTTATTGATTTTCTTTCAGAATAGAAAATTGAAGGTTTAACGATATATTTTAACTAAGATAAAGATATTAGGCTTAAATTACTCATGTTGTTAAAGCAAGAGACCTGTTATAAAACTTATGGCCACATTGTGATTTGGGGCACGCTGGATGATGTAATTTTGAAACATTTTGTCAGTTTCATTTGCCAACAATAAAATTGGTTTTGTGAGTATGCATTGCACTCATTGGAGATTATGAACTGATATGTGGAGGGCCCCTATGAACAGTGACAAGTCTTAACCAATTGCAATTCGATTTCTTTTCATTCCTTGAATACTCTGTTTTGTGTGGAAATGTAGCATAATGAATTCACCAATGAATCATTATTTGCATAAGGACTTTCATCTGCTTCATACCTAGTTTGGTCTATTATTTGAATTTCTTTATACCTAGTACAGCATGGTTATTTCATTTTCTTATTATCTAGCATAGTTCAAGTGTGTTTACTTCATAGTATAGAAGTTGTGTGAAATATGTTGTTTGAATGAAAATTGAATAAGTAAAAGTGTGAGAGCTTTCTCCTAAACAATTGAGTTCACACAATATTTCTTCATAATTGATAAAATAGATTTCTTTTTGCACTTAGTGAATTAGAAGCTGCAGCATAAATATTCAAGACCAAAAATCCAAAAACAATCTAATACAAGTAGGATCACTCTCATATCATCCATAAACTAATTAGATAGAGAATAACTCCTAAGAAATTAGCTGACAACTTTAAGGATTGTGACACTAATATAATTAAAAAACACCACCTCTATATTAATCTTAAGTTTAGGCCTTAACAAGAACATAACGACATAAGAAATAACTTCTAGCACACATAGTGCATTTGTACTTCATCAATCTACGCACCCTAGTTGATAATTTAAAGACATTAAATTGGTCAAACGCACAATATAATTGATCCTTAATTTATTTGTGTGGCTTCCTTTATCAATTATATCACCACAATACATGTTCAAAGTCTTTCAACAAAAACTATATTCTTAAACTAAACTCTCTGAAACTTGTCCTCCAATATCATCTTTCCAATTCTAGAGGAAGCCCATTACAAAAACACAATTTTTACACCAACTACATTAATTGTAATATCTCACCTTCAATCACTGAAGTTCATTTTCACTGTCATGTTTTTTTTCTAGCATTGAATTCTTATCAACTTTCTTAGTTTAGAAATTATGGTGTATCACTATATTTTAATGATGTCCATAGCTATATATCCAAAATTGGATTACTATTAAATGTTGGAAATGTATTATCATTGATGGCTCATGTAACGAAGATGATAGAAAAGGTGTTCCAAGGCTCAGATGATTCCTAGTAGATTAGTGAGGAAATTGGTAATGGTGCAGAGACTTTGGAGGTATTTCTTGTATAGAAAATTATGTAAAGAAACCTACTTAGATGGATAGAGATCTAAAAGATATTTTGAGTGGTATGTTGAAGGTTGAAAATAGTCTCCTGAATAAATATTTATGCTCAGTTAAAGCTACAATCCTTAAATTCAAACCTTGCAAAGCTAAAGTGGTTGGAAAATATTTTGATGCATAGTTAAGTTTGACATACAACTAAACATAGTGGAGTCTTTGGTAGAGAAATTATCTAAAAATTTGAGTAGACATGGAGAAGATAGCGCAACATCGGGGAGAATGTTTATTGGAAAAAGGTAGAGCCCATTTAATGACTCAACTCAGTGGAGGTATCTCGACGGTTGCACCCCGGAAAATGCTTTAAGAATCGCTTAAAGGAATAAGTGGGATGACGTGAGTTTGGCAGAGGTGGCCTGACAACTACAACACTAGGCTTAATCATTGGTGCAATCCATAAAGCACAGGGTCCCCACTATACAGCTAAGCCCAAAAGGGTTGCAAAGGGGGGACAAAGGATAAGGCTTGAGAAACATGTTGAGGCAACAAAGTGTTGGAGAAATGGCCAGGACCCCAAAATTATTATAAAGAAAAAACGGTGAAAAAAGGGCCTCAATACCCTTTCTCTCTCCTCTAGTAGAAGGAAACATGGGAGCAGACTATTGGCCGAATGTGGAGCCCAGTGATAGCTCATCCCGTAGGACCAATCTCAGAACATTAGAAGAATACACATAAGTTAAGCGTTGGGATGAAATAGGTAGTCTACATGGTAGTGTATGAATGGTTGGTGATGATGTCAGCACTGGGAAAATGAGAGGTGTAGCAACCCTGGGTTAAAATTTCCTATAATAAAGTAAATAAAGGAAAAATAATACTGATTTCATGGGACATGTATTCCAAGCTTAATGTTGCGAAAAACATCTTAGTGGGTGTCATTTCATTTTATTATGGCTAAGGAAATTGATAAATGCATTGGAAAAGAAAAAATGGAATTAATTGCCATTTATTTATGAAAATAAGGGAAAATAGGAGAAAAGGTAGATGAAGGGTCATATCTTTTCATGAGAGGGAAAATTAGGAAATAAGAGGAAAATGAAGAAAATAGAGGCCTCAATGATAAAAAATATTTTGAGGATCAATTCAAAACTTTTGGTTAGTTTGGATTTGGAATTAGTTTCAAAGAGAGAATAACATGAAAAGGATAAAGCAAGAAAGGAAGTAAAGGGAAGGAAACTATGGATAAGAAAGGAAGGTTGGATCAAGCAGCTTCAGTAGGAGGATTTGCAAGTAAGAGGGTGCATGTGTGGTTTTCTAGTTGGTTTGTGAATCCATGGTACATGAATTTGTGTATTTGGTTCTTTTTTTCATTCCCCTAGGTTTTTCTTGGTTTGACAGTCCTTTCATCCTTGCCTTGACATTTTTTGGATCACCATGGTGTGATGGGATTCTTTTCTGGTTGAGATTTGGATTATTGGAAGGTTTTGGAGCTAGGTGAGGTGGTCTCAGGAAAATTCCCAAGGGTTTGATTTGGATGTTGTTTAATCTCTAGGAAGACCTCAACAAGTTAGGAAATTCCTCAAGGTATTAGTGAATAAACTTTGAAGCATCTAGGCTTTTTTTGGGCATTACGATCTCTTGACTGGTTTTAGCCAGATCGTTGTACCTTGAGCGTGGAGGTGGTTTAATCTCCAAGAAGCCATAGCTTTTTGTGTCCTAAGATCCAACATTCATGTTTGGAACATGGCACGGGGTTTGAGTTACTAGTCTTGGAAGCCTTGGTTGGAAAAATGCTCTCGAAGCCTTGGAAGGCTTAGATAGAGACCAATTTGATGATTGTTTTGTGATGTCTGACCATGAGGAGGAATCACAGTTTGATGGGTTGAGGTGGATGGCCTCTTGAATCTCTGGATGAGTTTTGGTTGATGTGTTCTATGATATCCCACATTCATGCTTGGAATATGGCATGGGGGTGAATGATTGAAGAGATATTTGGCTCAACCATTCTAGAGTCGAGTGGAATGTGGAAGTCCCATCTTGGGTTGGATTTTACATCATTAATGAAAGGTTATTTCTCCTTGTATTTCTATGAGAAATTTGATGGATTGTATGTGGTATATGTGGTGTACTTTCATGAGCATTTATGTCCCTATTATGACGGTTCTATATGTGTTTTATGACAACAACCATGTATGAATTTCATCATGATTTTACTTGTAGTTGAATGATCAATGTATCTACGACCTAATGGATGGAATGACAATTGATGTGTTGAGGAATCAATGGTTCTTAGCAATTCTCAGCTAGGTATGAGACACCTATGCTCAAACATGTTAATTACACATGTAGATTACACAATTGCAATATGTTTGACAAAATGCCTATCATTGCTAGTAGGGGTCCATTCAAGGTCATGAACAAGTATTTTATTTAGTACTCTCATTTCCATGTTATTTTACTGATCTGAAGAGATTGTTCAACTCTGGGCAGTGAGCTGGGCTATGGGCCTAAAAAAGTGGCTTCAATCTCAGATTCATTGGCATAATACTTATAGTTTTGGTCTCTGGTCGCTAGCAAGCAAGCCTGTGACAGTGAATTTAGGTTGTTGGTCGCACTGATGGATATAGAATGGGAGTGACTGAGCCTTAAATTCTCCAAAAAAGAAGTGGGACCCCAAGAAAACTTGTCTAAAGTATTGGATTAGTTCTTGAGGGTTTTGTAGCTAATGATTAATGTTTATATGGTGTGTTTTCATTGGTTCCAGTTCCTTAACGTGACTTAGGAGGTCGAATCATATCATAGTGGCATGTCATCGCATGTTTACTCTAGCTGGCCGGTTGCTTGGGTAGATGTGGGAGTAGGGTTTTACAGAGTGGTATCAGAGCATGGTTCACCCCTCAGACTAGATGGGCTATGTGTTGTTCATGCATGCATGTCAGTTGCATTTGTGTCTCTCACCCTTGCATTTTGTCATGCCTGCATGTGATGTCATCATGTGAAATTTGAGGTGTTATTGTGGAATGCATCACTGTGAGTGTATGACTGATACATGTTCATTTATGTCACTTACATGTATCATTGTAATATGCTTGGTTACATTATTGTATGCTTGGTTGCATGTATCGTTCTTGCAATTTGATTTCAAGTATTGATCATTCATTCTTGGAAATACATGTTTACGCATATGTGTGGATGGTTATGCATTGCTTATGCATGTTCATGTTTGCATGTTGTCAACTGTATAGTGACATAATGATGGTGGTTGTCATGCATGAGGTTGTGGTGTGTTGTTGTTGAGGTCATGCATTGATGACTAGACCCTAGCTAGAATGACAGTTGCATGATTGTATGCTTATGTTTTATGTTTCTATATGTTGTCATGATTATGTTATACATGTATCATTCTGATTTGTTGATCTTGCAGACAAGGTGTCCTCCCTGAGCTATACTAAGGTAAATTGATTTTTTTCGATTTGGTTTAGCTGACACGATACACCTTGCAGGAAGAAATATCAAATGGCTGGAAAGATGGTTGACTACAAAGACTCTCCCTATGAATTAGAAGAGCAGCATGGTGTTGCGAACTCTTCCAACTTAGTAGTGACACTGAGAAGTTTAAAGGAATAAATAAGGAGATGTAAGACATATAATGATAGAATCATATAGGAACAGGAAAAGTTAGCAGAGGTAAATAAAGTCATACTTCAGAGCTTGTCATATTTGCAGTGACAGAGACCACTTTAGATCATCCATGAGAAAGAATATAGAGCTAATGGGGCATATGGTAGTAGATCACATGGTGGTCATAGATCATATAGAGATGACACAATAAGAGATGGAATATTGTTGGACACTTTGGATAGGAGAAGGGATAGACATAGGTATGACTCTAGTTCTACTTCAGATAAGCATTATTACCATCATCGGTATCATCCTTATAGGAGGAGTGATAAGGGGTATTTTCCAGATTAGTTTAAGAAAGAAAAGCCACCACTTTTGATGGAGGGGTAAAGAAATAACAATATGTAGAGGCATGTTTTCTAGGCATGAAGAAGTTATTCATATTGCATGACTATTCAAAAAACATGAAAGCTGGAGTGGCTACATTCAGTCTCAAAGGAAAATCCTACATTTGGTGGGAATACATGAAGAATGTTAGAGGTATAAATGAGGAAGATTTGACTTGGAGTGAGTTTGAGAAGCTATTCAAGGAGAAGTATTTGTTGGAAAGATACTTTGATGACAGGGCTAAATAATTCTATGCGCTAAATATGGGATCTATGATAGATGATGAGTACACTAGCAGATGCTTGGAGTTGTTGAGGTATATCCCTTACCTGAAGGAGGAGAAGGATAAGATTCAAAGATTTTCTAGTGGGTTACCAGTCACATTCAAAGATAGAATTGAGCTCAATGAACCTAGATCATTAGAGGAGGCTATCTGAAAACTGAAGCATTGTTATGAACAATCGAAGCCCAGAATTGAGACTACACCAGATTGGAGAGGTAATTCAAAGAACAAAGGCAAATGGGATAAGAAGCGAGTATGACCATAGGACAGAGGTAATAAAGAGAATGTTGCACCACCTAATAGGTTCAATGCATCAGATAGAGGACAGGGACACATATATGAGGATTAGAATAAGGAGCCCAGGTGATGTTCGAGTTTTGGAGGAGATCATCGTGGGAAGGAATTTCCACAGTACGAGAGTGGTATGTCGAAGATATATAGTGTGTAGGAGGCACATATTGTTGGATATGTTGATTAGAGTATTCCACGTATCTATGCAGCATTGGATAACAAACATGCATAGAATCAAGAACCTATCATTGAGATGGACGATAAACTTTGTGATCAAGTTATTTATATTTTGATTGACCTTAGATATAATTATAGCTATGTTAGTCCTGACTTGGTGGATAAGTGTGGTTTGATTAAGGAATTGCATGCAAAGTCTTGGTTAGTGCAGTTGGATACAGGTATAAATAAATGAGTTCATCATTGGGTAAGAGCTTATGCATTTGATTTCAATGGTATGCCTATCACAACACGTTTGAATGTATTACTGTTGGGTTCGTATAATATGTTGTTGGGCATGGATTGGATGTATCTTCATAGAACCAAGGTAGATTTTTATGAAAAATCTATTGAGTATGTTGATGAAAATGGAGAACCAAGAGCCTTATAGGGTAATAGGAAAGCTACATCAGTTAGGATGGTAACAACTATGCAAGCAAAGCGTAGCCATAGGAAAGAGTGTATGTTATTCACAATGTACATTTATATTGATAAGGGTAAGGAAGTTAAGGATATGGATGTGCTACGTAGGTACCCAGTTTTACAACAGTTCAAGGTGTTAGCGCTTGAATCTACCTCAGGATGAGGAAGGCGAGGTTCAAGGCAACATCAAACCAAGCTCAGCCTCGTAGCTAGCCCTACGAGGATAGGAGAGGGCTCTCTCCAGGTCTATCTCAGCAGAAAAGTCTTCAACGGTGGTGAGATGACCAATAAGGAATACTGATTTTAGGCTAGTAAATTGATAGAAAGGTTTGTTTTTAAATGATTGGGCTTTCTGGGCTACATGGGACAAAGAACAGCTTGAACAGGGAAATATAATAAAAAAACACAGATTATCTCCTGAGGCAAGATAGGCAAGAAATTTAACAATTAAATTGAGCTTGAATGGAATGGAAAGACTGCTGAGAAGTCGACAAGGGCATAGAAGATGGATCCTTGTCAAACAGAAGAAAACATTAACTATGAATACTTCCTCAAGACAGAGCAAATAAATTGAATTTTGCCTTTCTCACTTAAAAGTATTCAACAGAAATGAGTTAAGAATGAAAAGAAAAACATTACAAGATACATATGAGACAGAGAAGAAACATATGTCAAATGTCATACCACAAGAATCTCAGGGGTCAGAGCTGTATTTTTCATTAAACTCTCTGTCAAACTGTACAATAGAAGCTCGATTTTTCTCCACGCACACCTCTTAGAATTCTCCTTACAAATGATTTTTTAATACATTAAATAAACAAAACAACCCAAAAAAGGGGCGTTGTTGCATCTGAAATTACAAAAATAGAGATAGAATCATCTCTGTATTCTAAAAACAGAAGATCGTTTCCCTTAAAATTCTCTGATGACCACTTTAAAGACATGAATTGGAGCTTAGATCCACTTGGATATTTAACTGAGGTCAAAAATAGGTGAATCGACCCTATTTCTCTGCTGTGACAGATGTCATATTGAGATCACCAATCTGTATAAATTCCAATCGAAATCGTAGCTCCATCAACTACGAAAGCCACAGTGGTGTCACTGTCACTCAACAAATTGTTGTTTGTGGAAGAAAAAGGTTCATAAACAGTCATCGTGTGTTCACAATCTATTCCAGTCTACTTATTTTTATGGATTTCTTCATCCCAATCAAAGCAACTAAGAAATGTGACCCAAGCTTCTCATTCATGTCGTGAAGTCACAAGGGGGACCCCTATCCATGCACTCTGAAATACGATCCTTAGTCTCATAAATGCAACCTCCATAGGGTGCGGTTCATGAACATGAACAGTCACAGGGTTGTACGATTTTAACTGAGGGAGTCGAGAGACCTCACGACCTCCCAGATTTTGTGACTTTGTGACCTCCCTTTCGCTGGAATTGATGAAATGCAACCTGCACTAACCCATCCACACTGCAACATATTGCCCCTGGTGGTGTGTGACTTGCATTCAAGGATACATTTATGACCCACAGTTGATGCGACTTGCCCAATTCCCATCGCATTTTATCTCCCAGTCAAGCGAAAAGGCATGATCAAATGAGTTATCTCCAGTGGTTGCATATTCTTATGCTCTTTTTCATCCCATAAAAAAAATGTTATCAATTTCCAGAAGTATGGTTCACGATAGGGGTAGGATAATAGCAATAAGAATATACCTAATGAAACTAGCATAAAAAAAAAAACATTGTAAGCCACTCATTAGCGTGCATAGTGGGGATTTTGAGTAGGAGTATGGAGTCAAATCCCATGACAACATGAAATGAATATATGAATTGCAAAAGAGCCAAGCTGCATATTCAGTTAAATACAAATGGAAGGCTTCTCACACTACCGTGGATGTTTTATCATTATGTCGCCTGATGTGCAAATCGACCCTATTTCTGTTGTCCATAAATTTGACATCTCACAACATAGGTAAATTTCAGATTTTCTTGAGCTGGCACTTCACGAGATAGCTCATATCCATGTGTATTTGTCAAATCAACTCCAGAAATACCAGCCTCGATGTCCCCAGAGACTTTCTTCTCCACATAGCTTTGCAACATAAGAGCCTTTCTGTAGTACGTTATACCTCGAACAGTTTCTTGCTAGTGTTTGGCCACGATATGAAGCCCATAAGCGCAACTCCAAGAGATCAGTGGAATTCTCCTGGAGCTCTGAATCCGGTGTAGTTTCATCTCGACCAATACGTTCTAGAAAATTTTCCATTCATGTGGGAAAATCTTTTGAAAATAAAAGAGAATAGAAATTCCATCTTCATTTTCCTTCTGTAATTCAGGCATGCTGTATATTACAGTCTCACTGTAGTATTGAGTAAAGACGCTAAAAGGCATCATTTCTCGCACAGGCTTTGCTGGTGCCATTTTCATGAGCAATGAATTTGTAGTACAGAATAAAAACCAAGTATAAGAACACCTTTTCCTGCCTTCTGAAGTCCATATTGCTCTGCATGATATTTGTCATCACCATCAAGTTGTTCAAACTTCAATAGACTTATCAAATGAAGCATAGACATCTCGGCAGCCTTTAACATCCAGTTGTAGATCATAGAATGATTCCTTCTGGCTCTTGGAGAAGAATTGAGCAGCAACAAATTGAAATTTTTGATGAATCGATGATAAAATCCAGCCTTGGGGCTCTGTACAGTGCGCGCACTCCCAGTGTGCCGCGCGCTTGTAGATGTCCCCTGGCAATGTTAGCTCAGTGCGCCCCGTGCACACTGTCAGTTTCTCCAACACATTCAACACTTGTCAAAATCTCCAATCAATGCCATCGACCTAAACTGTCATTCCTTCCATGTGACTTTAGTGTTTGTTCATTGCACATATAACCAAAATCATCCATTCACGCAGTGCATATCCCACTCCACGTTGCATTTTAACATTAACTTATATATATCATTGAAATGGAATTTTAACGTCTTCCTATTTGCCTTTAACTCTTCGTGGAGCATTCCATGGTTGTCAAGCTCATTTCTTTGCGTCTGTTGTTTAAGATTTTCATTTGGGAAGAACCATGAGAATCTCGGCAGAGAGGTCACACTAGAGTTTGAATCTGCTCGCTCTAGGGACAAAATTTGAAGGAGAAGAACTTTTGATTTTGGAATGATGTTCGAGAGGCAGAAATCATTGAGAATTTTCAGAGACTATATAAAAATGAAATCGCAGTCCTGAATGTAAAGGAGGGGGACCGACGCAGGGCAACGCAAAGAAATTAAAAACGCAGAGAAATTAGGGGGAGGAATTCTTCGGAGAGGGTTTCAAAAATAAATGCGAGGAGAAGGTGGAATGCAGAGAACGAGAAGAAGAATGCAGTGAAAGGAGGTGGTTCAACAGATATCCATCAAAGTTCAGATCAAAAATTTGAGGCTCAATGTTCCAGACAGATGACTACCTATGTTGATTCAAATAAGATCCACATAATGCCTAACAGATCATCAATTCAATGTTACTTGCATGTTCATCCAAATCAATTGTGACACTGCTGGAAGTGAAAACATTGCCATCTTCTTTCTTTATCACTGCCTTTGAATCCTCAATAAGTGCGACTTGCCATAGAATCTCTTGATGTATCATTTCAAGGTCAAGAAACACGTCCTTGCTATCATTTCCAAACTCTAGCATTAATGTTTCCAACCATCTATTCTCTCTAGTGGCATCAGTTTGGTGAATTTGACTGCAGCGGGCTGACAAGATGGAGTCTAACATTGGCTCCAATGGGGATGGCAGCTGCCGCTTTTTGGAGGTGCCAAGAACCGCAGAGCTTTGGGAGAGCAGACAGTGCCTCCATCCATTGGGCTATGGAGTCCATTATTCCGACAAACCAACACGACACTTGACTGAATTTTTACACTGAAACTGAACTCAAACTGATTCGATCTCAAGACTAAAGTAACTGAAAAACTGACTCAATGAATTTCAAACCAAAGCTGCAATGAAACTAGAACAAAATGCTGCCTTTTGGCTGCTTATTTATTTACAAAATCTACCCTACTTGGCTGCAAAAACAATAGATCAGGTAATATTGTAATGTCAGATTAACCATTCAAGTAAACCTGAGAATGATGCCGCTTGAGAATGCTTCCACCAGGACACAGATGTAATTGTTGGTAGCCCTTCATGCATGTAATGAATCTAGCTATGTATAAGACAGCTTGATCTATCAGTCAAACTGAAAAACATTTCCATATATGCTGCAATAGGATCGCGAAAGCTAGATTCCGTTTGCTGCCCCAACTCTGCAATACATACCTCCAGCTGCACACTGTCAATGCAAACATCTGTAGGCAACTCTATTGTTTCTTGTTTTGAAGGAGGAATAGTTTCCAAGAACTTTTTAGGGTCTCGAAAATCATATGACTGGATCTGCTCATTCAAATACCGAATCTACTTCTCAAGTTTTACAACAATTAAATCACAGAAACCAATTTTAGTTTCAAGAGGAAACTTCGAAGATTTCAAACATTGAAGGAAGGCACTGAAAAATTCTTCATTAATTTCAATATTCACTAACCAATCTCTAACTTCTTTCACAGCTTCACAAAGTGCAGGGTTTGCCACATACCCTACCATTGCCTAAATGGATCAGCTAGCACTGGAATGTCTGGATCGAGTTGGAGTCGCCAGGTGAATGTTTTAGCCTTCATAGGTGTCTGACTGCTGTCCACCATCAGCATCAGATCTGCAACTTGATTTCATGTACTGGGACAAGACAATCAACAAGTTGAATGTCACATCAACAACAAACCATCTTCCCCAGTATGGTCGCCACTATGTTAGCGCTTGAATCTGCCTCAGGCTGAGGAAGGCGAGGTTCAAGGAAACATCAAACCAAGCTCAGCCTCGTAGCTAGCCCTACGAGGATAGGAGAGGGCTCTCTCCAGGTCTATCTCGGCTAAAAAGTATTCACGGTGGTGAGATGACCAATAAGGAATACTGATTTTAGGCTAGTAAATTGATAGAAAGGTTTGTTTTTAAATGATTGGGTTTTCTGGGCTGCATGGGACAAAGAACAGCTTGAACAGGGAAATATAATAAAAAAACACAGATTATCTCCTGAGGCAAGATAGGCAAGAAATTTAACAATTAAATTGAGCTTAAATGGAATGGCAAGACTGCTGCGAAGTCGACAAGGGCATAGAAGATGGATCCTTGTCAAACAGAAGAAAACATTAACTATGAATACTTCCTCAAGACAGAGCAAATAAATTGAATTCTGCCTTTCTCACTCAAAAGTATTCAATAGAAATGAGTTAAGAATGAAAAGAAAAACATTACAAGATACATATGAGACAGAGAAGAAACATATGTCAAATGTCATACCACAGGAATCTCAGGGGTCAGCGCTGTATTTTTCATTAAACTCTCTGTCAAATTGTACAATAGAAGCTCGGTTTTTCTCCATGCACACCTCTCAGAATTATCCTTACAAATGATTTTTTAATACATTAAATAAACAAAACAACCCAAAAAAAGGGTGTTGTTGCACCTGAAATTACAAAAATAGAGATATAATCATCTATGTATTCTAAAAACAGAAGATTGTTCCCCTTAAAATTCTCTGATGACCACTTTAAAGACACGAATTGGAGCGCAGATCCACTTGGAGATTTAACTGAGGTAAAAAATAGGTGAATTGACCCTATTTCTCTGCTGTGACAGATGTCATATTGAGATCACCAATTTGTAGTGTGTCGGCACGTCGAATTTGTAGGAATTGGCGTATAAGCAAGGCCAAGTTGACATTCCCGGGATCATCGTCACCATTTTCTTTGATAAATTCCAATCGAAATCATAGCTCCATCAACTACGAAGGCCACAGTGGTGTCACTGTCACTCAACAAATTGTTGTTTGTGGAAGAAAAAGGTTCATAAATAGTCATCGTGTGTTCACAATCTATTCCAGTCTACCTATTTTTGTGGATTTCTTCATCCCAATCAAAGCAACTAAGAAATGTGACCCAAGCTTCTCATTCATGTCGTGAAGTCACAAGGGGGACCCCTATCCATGCACTCTGAAATACGACCCTCAGACTCATAAATGCAACCTCCATAGGGTGCGGTTCTTGAACATGAACAGACATAGGGTCGCATGATTTTAACTGAGGGAGTCGAGAGACCTCACGACCTCCCAGATTTTGTGACTTTGTGACCTCCCTTTCACTGGAATTGCTGAAATGAAACTTGCACTAACCCATCCACACTGCGACATACTTCCCCTGGTGGTGTGTGACTTGCATTCGAGGCTACATTTATGACCCACAGTTGATGCGACTTGCCCAATTCCCATCGCATTTTATCTCCCAGTCAAGCGAAAAGGCATGATCAAATGAGTTATCTCCAGTGGTTGCATATTCTTATGCTCTTTTTCATCCCATAAAAAAAAATGTTATCAATTTCCAGAAGTATGGTTCACGGTAGGGGTAGGATAATAGCAATAAGAATATACCTAATGCAACTAGCATAAAAAAAAAAATTGTAAGCCACTCATTAGCGTGCATAGTGGGGTTTTTGAGTACGAGTATGGAGTCAAATACCATGACAACATGAAATGAATATGTGACTTGCAAAAGAGCCAAGCTGCATATTCAGTTAAATACAAATGGAAGGCTTCTCACACAACCGTGGATGTTTTATCATTATGTCACCTGATGTGCAAATCGACCCTATTTCTGTTGTCCATAAATTTGACATGTCACAACATAGGTAAATTTCAGATCTGCTTGAGCCGGCACTTCACGAGATAGCTCATATCCATGTGTATTTGTCAAATCAACTCCAGAAATACCAGCCTCGATGTCCCCAGAGACTTGCTTCTCCACATAGCTTTGCAACATAAGAGCCTTTCTGTAGTATGTCATACCTTGAACATTTTCTTACTAGTGTTTGGCCACGATATGAAGCCCATAAGTGCAGCTCCAAGAGATCAGTGGAATTGTCGTGGAGCTCTAAATCCAGTGTAGTTTCATCTCGACCAATACGTTCTAGAAAATTTTCCATTCATGTGGGAAAATCTTTTGAAAATAAAAGAGAATAGAAATTCCATCTTCATTTTCCTTCCGTAATTCAGGCATGCTGTATATTACAGTCTCACTGTAGTATTGAGTAAAGACGCTAAAAGGCATCATTTCTCGCACATGCTTTGCTGGTGCCATTTTCATGAACAATGAATTTGTAGTACAGAATAAAAACCAAGTATAAGAACACCTTTTCCTACCTTCTGAAGTCCATATTGCTCTGCATGATATTTGTCATCACCATCAAGTTGTTCAAACTTCAATAGACTTATCAAATGAAGCATAGACATCTCGGCAACCTTTAACATCCAGCTGTAGATCATAGAATGATTCCTTCTGGCTCTTGGAGAAGAATTGAGCAGCAACAAATTGAAATTTTTGATGAATCAATGATAAAATCCGGCCTTGGGGCTCCGTACGGTGCGCGCACTCCCAATGCGCCGCGCGCTTGTAGATGTCCACTAGCAATGTTAGCTCAATGCGCCGTGCGCACACTGTCAGTTTCTCCAACACATTCAACACTTGTCAAAATCTCCAATCAATGCCATCGACCTAAACTGCCATTCCTTCCATGTGACTTTAGTGTTTTTTCATTGCACATATAACCAAAATCGTCCATTCACGCAGTGCATATCCCACTCCACGTTGCATTTTAACATTAACTTATATATATCATTGAAATGGAATTTTAACGTCTTCCTAGTTGCCTTTAACTCTTCGTGGAGCATTCCATGGTTGTCAAGCTCATTTCTTTGCGTCTGTTGTTTAAGATTTTCATTTGGGAAGAACCATGAGAATCTCGGCAGAGAAGTCACACTAGAGTTTGAATCTGCTCGCTCTAGGGACAAAATTTGAAGGAGAAGAACTTTTGATTTTGGAATGATGTTACAGAGGTAGAAATCATTGAGAATTTTCAGAGACTATATAAAAACGAAATCGCAGTCCTGAATGTAAAGGAGGGGGGACCGACGCAGGGAAACGCAAAGAAATTAAAAACACAGAGAAATTAGGGGGAGGAATTCTTCGGAGAGGGTTTCAAAAATAAATGTGAGGAGAAGGTGGAATGCAGAGAACGAGAAGAAGAACGCAGTGAAAGGAGGTGGTTCAACAGATATCCATCAAAGTTCATGTCAAAAATTTGAGGCTCAGCATTCCAGACAGATGACTACCTATGTTGATTCAAAATAAGAACCACATAATGCCTAACAGATCATCAATTCAATGTTACTTGCATGTTCATCCAAATCAATTGTGACACTGCTGGAAGTGAAAAAATTGCCATCTTCTTTCTTAATCACTGCCTTTGAATCCTCAATAAGTGTGACTTGCCATAGAATCTCTCGATGTATCATTTCAAGGTCAAGAAACACGTCCTTGCTATCATTTCCAAACTCTACCATTAATGCTACCAACCATCTATTCTCTCTAGCGGCATCAGTTTGGTGAATTTGACTGCAGCGGGCTGACAAGACGGAGTCTAACACAAGGATGTATTTCCTGAGGACATTACACAGTTTCCACCTCATATGGAGGTAGACTTTGCTATTGAGTTAGTACAAAGGGTAGGTCCAACATCAAAAGCACCTTAAAGGAGGAACACACCTGAGTTGGTTGAGTTAAAGTTGTAGTTTAAGGAAATATTGGACAATGGATACATTAAGAAAAGTGTGTCACCATGGGGCGCACCGGTATTGTTCGTAAAGAAGAAATATGGAACAGCCAGATTATGCATTGACTATAGGCAGTTGAACAAAGTAACCATCAAGAACATGTACCTTTTGCCTAGGATTGATGACTTCCTTGATCAACTAAAGGGAGTACTAGTGTTTTTGAATATTAATTTAAGATATGTATACCATCAGGTATGGATCAAAGATGGGGACATTTACAAGACTATGTTTAGGACCAAGTATGGGCATTTTGAGTTTGTTTTTGTTCCATTTGGCTTAACTAATGCTCTAGAAACATTCATGTGCTTCATGAATAGTGTGTTGCGTCCATATTTGGATAAGTTTGTTATTGTGTTCATTGATGATATACTATTATATTCTAAAAATGAGTAATGTTATGTTGAACATTTAGCAACAACGTTGAGGTTGTTGAGACAACATCCGTTGTATGCTAAGATTAGCAAGTGTAATTTATTTCAGACTAAGGTACACTACTTGGGGAATTTTGTCTCCAAGGAGGGCATTGTAGTAGTTCCTGAGAAGGTACTAGCCATCATGGAGTGGATAGCTCCTAAGAATGTAGATGATGTGAGATCTTTCATGGGTTTGGCAGGCTACTATAGGAGGTTTATCAGGAACTTATCAAAAATTTCTTATCCTATGACATCATTGCAAAGGAAAGGTAAGAAGTTTGAATGGACTGAGGAGTGTAAGGCTAGCTTTGAGCAACTCAAGTAGTTGTTGACACATGCACCAGTGCTATAGATTGCATATCCGGAAAAATATTTTGTGGTATGCATAGATGCTTGCAAGAGAGGACTTGGTAGAGTCCTTATGCATGATGGGAAGTTTGTATACTATGAGTCATGGAAACTAAATGAGCATGAGCAAAACTACCCAACACATGATTTGGAGTCAGAAACGATCATACATGTATTGAAGATCTGGAGACACTATCTTCTTTATAGGAGATTCATACTTATGAGTGATCAAATTGGGTTGAGGTATTTGTTTTTACCAGCTGAATTTGAATGCTAGGCAGGTTGTATGGTTGGCCATGATCAACGAGTTTGATTTCGAGATCAGGTGCATAAAAGGTAAAGATAATAGGGTGGCAGATGTTCTCAGCACATGGGTATAAGTAAATAACTTGGTAGCTATGATCTCCTATGGGATGGACTTACAGGACAACATCTCACAAGTAGGTCAACAAGATGTCAGATATATGGATATTTTGCATAGGTTACAACAGAGCACAGGTACAGCTACAGGTACAGGTGATGGTACATGTGCAAGTGCATAAGATATGGATTATTGTCATATGATAGATGGATTGGTTAGGTTCCGATACAGGATATATGTGCTAGATAAAAGTGAGCTCAAGAACGTGAGCTTGAGGGAGTTTCATGTGAAACCTTATTCAGGTCAAGTAGATTATCAGAAGATATTAACTAGAGTGAAGATATTCCACTCTTGGCCGAATCTAATGAGAGATGTAATAGAGTTCATGGTTAGATTTTTCAATTGTCCGTGAGTGAAAGCAACGTGTAAACATCTAAGTGGATTGCTACAACTGATTACGATTCTAGAGTGGAAATGGGAGGTCATTTCCATGTACTTCATAACAGGTTGTTGAAGAGAGTGAGAGGGCATGATTCCATCATGGTCATTGTGGATAGGTTAACAAATGTTGAACACTTCATTCTAATGAAATCTACATTCTCAACTAGCAATGTAGCACAGGTATTCATAAAAAATGTGGTTAGATTTCATGGTGTTCCAAAGAAGATTGTGTTAGAGAGGGATGTGAAGTTCACCTCCAAGTTTTGGAAGGAGTTATTTGTAGGTTTGGGCACAAATTTTACCTTTAACAAAGCTTATCATCCACAAACAGATGGACAGAAAGAGAGGGTCAACAGGATATTGGAGGACATGTTGAGGATGTATGTGATGCATCAACAACGAAAGTGGGAAGAGTACCTTCCACTGGTTGAGTTCGTGTACAATCATGGTTATCAAGAGTCATTGAGGATGAGTCCTTTTGAGGCATTATATGGGAGGAGATGTAACACCCCCATTAGTTGGAGTCATTTGGTTAACAGGGTGTTGATTGGAATAGTTATGTTGGCAGACATGGAATAAGAAGTGCAAGTAATCAACAAGAATATAAAGGCAACACAAGATAGGAAAAGGAGTTATGAAAATTGGAACAGGTTGTTCAAGGAGTTCCAGGATGGGGAAAGGTGCAATTGTGCATCAAACCGAAGAATATTTCCTTTCGGATTGGATCATGTGCCAAAATAGCACCACATTTTTGTGGACCTTTCATCATTATTGAGAGGATTGGGCCAATAGCCTATTGAATTTCACTACCTTCGGCAGTGAAATTCCATGATTTTTTCCATGTGTGTTTACTTAAGAAGTATGTTAAGGATGATGATCATGTAATTGAATGGTTTGTATTGCAGGTAGAATGAGATGGAGAATTCCAGTCGGAGCCTCGGTGTATATTGTAGAAAAAGGGGCTCATGCTCTAGAACTAAGAAATCGAGCAAGTTACAGTGTAGTGGAACCACTTTAGGCTTGATGAAGCTACATGGGAGATGTTAGATCAGATGTGAGATATGTATCCCTCGTTGTTTGCAAGTTGAGGAAAAGTAGTTGTGTCTTGGTGTTTTGGTGTCATTTTGGATATGTTGTGGTATATTCTTTGGTATATGTTTTAATGATATTGGTTTATATACACATGTATATGGATGTAAATACCATCATGAGTTATGTTATAAAGCTCCATTATGTGGAATGTTGTTAAGATGTCATGTTATTATGTTGTTATGTTGGTTCGCTTTCAGCGGGATGATAATTGTAAATACTGAATTGAGCTAAGTTACCAAGCTTCATGAGAAGTATATATTTTTCTTACAATAGTTTTGTGGTTATAGGTGTTGTTGAACATTGAGGATGGTGTGCCCCCAAGGGGGAGGGTTATGTAACTACCCTGGTGAAAATTGCATGTACTAAAAGTAAATAAAGGAAAAACAGTAGCCATGGATGATGGTACAATTATTCCAAGTTGAATGTTGGGAAAACTCCTAGTGATGGGGATCAATTGTGATTGTTTATGGCTAATGAAATTGGCAAAGGCAATGGTTAACGCTTTCGAAAATAAAAATGACATTTTGGCACATTTATTTATGAAAATAATGGAAATTAGGAGAAAAGGGAGGTGAAAGGTCACTTGATCCATGTGAGGAGGAAATTAAAGGAAAATAATGGAAAATGAAGAAAATAGAGGCCCCATTCATAAAAATGCTTCAGATAATCAGTTGGTAACATTTTGTCAGTTTAGTTTTGGAGCTCTTTCACTATTCTCTCCCTCTCCTATACTCTTGGAGACTTAGATTTTTCTTGGAGAACTATTGGAGGGCATGGCATACTTGGATTTTTAGAACAAGAATACAAAGGAAGAGTAGGAAAGCACAAGGGAGCAACGGGATCAAAAAATACATCAGATTTTCTTGTAGGTACTGAGTTGCATGTATGTTTCCTTCACTAGTTTTGGCATGCATGACATATAAATGTGGATTTTTGGTTGTGATCTATCATTGGCATGGAGGATGGATGGGATTGACAGCCAATTGCCTAGCCTTGCCATTTCCTAGATAACCATTGTGATTGTGGGTTTACTTTCATTGTTTTGCTTTGGTTGGTTCTCATGTTTCCTTAGATTGGGTTGATTTATTAGTCCTGGAAACCCTGGTTGGACAAACGCTGGAGAAGCCTTGTAACAACTTGGGTTGAGTTACTAGTCCTCGAAGCCTTGGTTGGAAAAATGCTCTGGAAGCCCTTGGTGGGTTAAGTTGCTAGTCTTGGAAGCCCTGGTTGGACAAACACTCTAGAAGCCCTAAATAAGATGTGGGTTGAGTTACTGGTCCTCGAAGCCTTGTTTGGAAAAATGCTTTGGAATATCTAGAAGGCTTGGATGGAAACCAATTTGATGATGGTTTTGTGATGTCCGACTGTGAGATCCAATTTCTGTTTGATGGGTTGAGGTGGAAGGCCTCTAGAAGCCCTAGATGAGTATTAATTGATGTGTTCTATGAGATCCCTCATTCATGCTTAGAATATGGCATGGGGGTGAATGGCTTAAGATATATTTGACTGAGGAATTCTACAGTCGGGTGGAACGTGGAAGTCCCATCCCAGGTTTGGGTTTTATATCATTAATGAAAGGTTATTTCTCCTTGTATTTCTCTTAGAATTTTGATGGATTGTATGTGGTCTATATGGTTGTACTTGCATGATTATTTTTGTCCCTATTATGTTGGTTATGTATGTGTTTTATGACAACATCCATGTATGGCCTTCATCATGATTTTACTTGTAATTGAATGATCAATATATCTATGACCTAATGGATGGAATGGTCATTGATGTGTTGAGGCATTAATGGTTCTTAGCAATTCTCAGCTAAGTATGAGACCCCTATGCTCAGAACTGTAGATTACACATTTGCAATATGTTTGACGAAATGTCTGTCATGGCTAGTAGGGGTCCAGTAAAGGTCTTGAACAAGTATTTTCTTTAGTACTGTCATTTCCATGTTATTTTACTGACTTGAAGAGCTGGTTCAAATTTCAGCAGTGACCTAGGCTCTAGGCCTGAAAAATGGCTCAAATACTGGAGTCACTGGCATAGCACTAATAGTTTTTGTCTCTGGTTACTAGAAGGCAAGCCTGTGAGAGAAACTTTGGGTTGCTGGTTGCACTCATGCCTATATCATGGGAGAGACTGAGCCTTAAGTTGTTCAAAAGATCAGTGGGACCCCAAGGCAAGATGTCTAAAGTATTGGATTGGTTGTTGAGGGTCTTGTAGCTGATGATTAATGTATATATGGTGTGCTTTCGTCAATTTACTTCCTTAATGTGACTTAGGAGGCCAAATCATATCATAGCAGCCTCTCATCGCATGTTTACCCTGGCTAGATGGTTGCTTGGGTAGATGTGGGAGGAGGGTGTTACAACATGTTTCCAGTGATAACGACAAGTATGTTGAGGATGCAAAAGTCTTAAAGAGGTATATGGTGTTGCAATACTTTCAGGATGTATTTCCAACAAATATTTCATAGTTTCCTCCTCACAGGGAAGTGGATTTCTCTATTTAGCTAGTACTAGGAGCAACACTATCACAAAAGGTACCTTACATGATGAGCACTCCAAAGTTAATGGAATTAAAGTTGCAGTTGAAGGAAATGCTTGACAAGGGATACATTATTCCAATTGTATCGCCTTTGCATGCACCAATGCTTTTTGTGAAGAAGAAGGATGGTACTCTCAGATTGTGTATTGATTAGAGGGAGTTCAACGAGGTGACAATCAAGAATCGATACCCATTGCCTCAGATCGATAACTTTTTTGATTAGTTGAAGGGAGTAGCAATGCTCAAAAAAATTGGTTTGAGATGAGGATGTGATTAGGTACACATCAAGGAAGAGGACATTTATAATATTTCTTTCTAGACCAGGTATGGGCATCACAAGTTTGGCATGGTTCATTTTGGTTTGACTAAGGCTCCACCTATATTCATGTGTTTGATGAATAGTGTGTCACTTCCTTAGATTAATGATACATTCATATATTCTAATAATGGGGAAGAGCGTGCAGAACACCTAGTAGTAGTGTTAAGATTGTTTTGAAAGCATAAGTTGTATGCCAAGCTGAGTAAGTGCAATTTATTTTAGACAAAATTTCATTACATGGGACATGTTTTTTCCAAGGAAGGCATACCAGTAGATCTAGAAAAGATCAGAGCTATGATGGAACATGAAGCTCCTAGGAATGTGGATGAGGTTAAATCATTCATGGGGTTAGTAGGTTATTATAGGAGGTTCATTAGGAAGTTCTCACAGATTTCCTATATTATTACATCTTTGCATAGAAAAGGAAAGAAGTCTGCATATACATAGGAATGTGTAGTTAGTTTTGAGCAGTTGAAGCATTTTATTACAAATGATCCAGTTATAATGATTTTCAATCCAAATAAATAGTTTGTGGTGTGTATAGATGCTTGCAAGAGAGGAAATGGTGGTATCCTAATGTAGGAGGGATAGGGGTATGCTACATGTCAATGAATTTGAATGAGCCCTGATAGGACTATGTGAATCATAATCTTAAGTTGGAAGTGATCATTCATGCATTGAAGATGTGGAGGCATTATCTTCTTGGCAAGGTTTTTGTTTTGATGAGTGATCACAGTGGGATGAGATTCTTGTTTGACCAACCTAATATGAATGCCAGGAATTCTAGATGGTTGGCCATGATTAGGGAGTTTGACTTTGAGGTCAGGTACATTAAGGGTAAGGAGAATGGGGTTGTATATTCTCTTAGCAAAAGTTTGCACATAAATCACATAGCAACTATGAGTTCATATCGGACAAATTAAGGGTAAGGAGAATGGGGTTGTATATTCTCTTAGCAAAAGAGTGCACGTAGATCACATAGCGACTATGAGTTCATATCATACAAATTTACAGGATTGAATTTGACAGGAAGGGCAGTAGGATGACAAGTACCAATATATTATGTAGAGGTTACAACAATAGGGTACATGTGATTAGGATGTGGATTATCATCTCACAAAAAATTCATTGGTCAGATTTAGGGACAAGATCTATGTGTGAGACAATAGTGAACTCATGAAGCTTATCCAGAGGGAATTTCATGTTAAGCCATATTTAGGTCACTTGGGATATGAGAAGACTCTAACTGTTGTGAATAAGTTATACTATTGGCTGACATTAAGAAAGAGGTAGTTAATTTCATCGCAAGTTATTTGGATTGTCAATGGGTAAAATCAAAGTGCAAACATCCAGATGGTTTATTGTAGCTGATTCCAATTCCAAAGTGGAAATGGGAGGTCATTTCTACTTATTTCATCTCAGGTTTTTTGATGAACTATAGATAGCATGATTCCATGATGGTTGTGGTTGACAAGTTGGCTAAGGTATCTTACAACATTCCAGTGAATTCAACTAATTCATCTAGTAAGGTAGCTTAGGACTTCATCACAAAGAGATTGAGATTGCATGGTGTTCCTAAGGAGATTGTATCCGACAAAGATTCCAAGTTCACTTTCAATTTTTGGAAGGCGTTGTTTGTAGGTTTGGCGATAGAGATGGATTTTAGTACATCTTATCATCCATAGACAAATGCGAAGATAGAAAGGGTCAATACGATTCTTGAGGACATGTTGAGGATGTGTGTCATGCACCAGCTGCGAAAGTGGGAAGAATATCTTCCACTAGTAGAGTTTGCATACAATAATGGATATCAAGAGTCGTTGAGGATGAGTCCATTTGTTTCACTTTATGGGTGGAGTTGTAACACTCCCATAAGCTAGAGTGATACAATGAGCATGGTGTTGATTGGACCAAACATGTTGGCAAAGATGGAATAGGAAATGCAGGTTATAAAAAAGAATCTAAATGCAACACAAGATAGAAGAAGAGTTATGCATATCAACGCAGGGTATTTAAGGAGTTTTAGGTTGGGGAGCATGTGTACTTATACATAAATCCCAAGAGTAGCTCCTTAGGGATTGGGTCATGTCCCAATTTGGCACCTCAGTATTGTGGGAATTGCTAGATCCTTGAGAGGAATGGGCCAATGACCTAGAGAATCTCACTGCCTCCAATAATGAAATTCCATGATGTTTTCCATGTTTCATTGATTAAGAGATATGTGAAGGATGTTCATCATGTGATTAACTATTTTGTATTACACTTTGAGAAATAAGGATGATTTTAACTAGAACATGAGTGCATATTGCGAGAGAAACAACTCATGCTTCGGAACCTAGCAATAAAGAAAGTTAATGTGCATTGGAAACACTTTGGGCCCAATTAAGCTACATGAGAGATAACTGATCATATGTGGGCTATGTGTCCTTCATTGTTATTTGGTTGAGGTAAAGGAGTCTTTGTAATGTATATATGTATATGGATGTACCGCAATGAGATGTGTTGTAAATATCCAATAAGTTGTATGGTTATCATGGTGTCATGTTTTTCATGTTGGTTTTGGTTTTGAGCAGATTGTTGTTTGTAAATATTGTGTCTCGCTAAGTTATAAAGCTCCATGGGTAGTATGTTTTGGTTTTTAGCGGGCTTGCTAGTTATAGGTGTCACAAAACACTGAGGATAGTGTCCCCCCAAGGGGGAGGGGTTTGTAATAATCACACGTTAATAGTTCATGCAATAAAGTTAATAAAGTAAAAATAAGAGCAAGATCATGGGACATGTATTCCAATATGAATGTTGGGAAAAACATGCTAGTGGGTTTCTTTTTAGTTTATTATGGCTAAGGAAATTGGCAAAGGAAAAAAGGCATTAATTGACATTTATTTATGAAAATAAAAGAAAATAGGAGAAAAGGGAGATGAAAGGTCATAGGTTTTCATGCGATGGAAATTGAATGAAAATAAAGGCCTTGATGATAAAAAAGGCTTCTAATAATTAGTTCACATATTTTGGTCATTTTGGCTTTGGAATTAGTTTTACAGAGAGAATATAGCCAAGAAGAGAAAGAAACCAAGCAAGTGAAAGAAGTTGAAGGAACAACAAGGAAAGCAAATGAGAAGTAAGGATGTTGGATTGAGCAGTTTGAGCAAGATGATTTACAGGTAACAAGTTGCATGTGTGATTTCCTAGCTGGTTTGTGATGCATGGCACATGAATTTATGTATTTGGTTATTTTATTATCATTGGTATGGGTTTTGCCTATTTTAATAGTGATTTCAACATTGCTTTTCCATTTCTAGATCGTCATGCTGAGATGGGATTCTTTTTTGGTTGACCTTTGAATTTCTAGAAGGTTTTGGAACTAGGTGAGGTGGTCTCAGAAAAAATCCCAAGGGTTCAGGGTGGAGGTTGTTTAATATCTAGGAATCCCTCAATAGGTGGGTGGAGATAGACAAATTCCTCAACGTATTGGTGGAAAAACATTGAGGCATCCAATATTGTTTTGAGCATTATGATTTTTTTTGGTTTGAGGGGTCCTGACCTAGGTTCAAAGTTAGTTGCACCAACCAACAAAACCCTAAACTGCTAGGCCTTTCGGCAACAACCCGTGCAACACAGGCTATAGTCTCATGCAAAGTAGTATTGGGGGATGACAGAACCAGGTTTCTACATCCATAGGTCGGTGTGATGCATTCTTGAGGCTCCTAGGGCTTATCCCAATCTTTGCGAACCCTAACCCTTAAAATATAGGTAGTTGCAGAGTCTTGCAGAAATAGAATCTAAACCTTCATGAAGTGCTCCAAAAATTCATAACGTCAATTAACTAAGCTGATCTACTACTTTCTCACATCATTTAAACATTTATTCATATTAATTCAGATAACAGAGTGAAAATATAGAAACTACTGAAGTAAGTATAGATGCATAGATACACAAAACTGGCTTCAAAACAATGTTTATTAATATGATATTTCTGTTACAGACTCTTCTTTCCTACACACTTAGCTGCATGGGCCTGTGCACTCAACCTATGGGCTTACCAAGGTCTCTGTGCACTCAACTGCATGAGCCTTCCCCTTCGCCTAAGTAAATGAAACATACTTTCCCACCTTAGTTTAATTGCCCATACAATGATCTTCTATTCTTCAAGGATTTCTTAGACTCACTATGACTCCTTTATATATCTTTCTCTTTTATAATACCATGGTCCACAAACCATGTGTGGCTCACAAATCTCCCTATCTTATAACAAACTAGGGGACTAAAGGCCCTTTTGACTCCTATGACCTTCGCGCTCCACTCCCTCAAAATGCAAATACTTTACAAGTATACAAAAATTAATAACAAAATTTGACCTCACAGTACCCTATCCCAATAGGCCCACAACATAATTTCATCACTCATCCTCAAGTCACTCTGTTGGCACCTCGATCTTTGCCTACAGTTTGTGGAACTCCAACTTCAAAACCAACAATTCTGATGTTCCCTGTGTAGCATCTTGCTGCACTTCCAAGACCAACTTTTCAATCATTAAGCCATCAACTGCAAGGCCCATGGTCCTATGAGTCTGCTACATCCCTTTGAACTTACTTTGTACTAATAGAGTCAACTAGCTGGCCTCATCTGTCCATGGCTGCGTCCGTGAATATATAATCACTTCCTTGTGGCATAACTCATCATTTTCATTCTAGAAGAGCTTCCCCTCCTGTAACCGAGTGAACCTTTGTACTAGTGCCAAGGTTCGCGTTGTAGATCAGATTACATCAAACTGCCTTTGCTTTTCCCTAATGTCTACTCCAATCTTTTGCAGATTTGGATCCTCTTGCAGTGACATCCATAACTCCATGGCTTGCTCAAATAGGTCAATGCAACCCTTGAATTATTCTTCCAAGGTTTCCAGGGCTTCTTTGATAGCAGCTCCACACTGCTCTCTAACTTCTGGAGGAGTTGTGGGCTGTACATTTAATTGTAGCTATGATATCTGCAACTACAGCTTGAACCAGAATCGCCTGATTTCATCCTTGGACTCCTTTACTATAGTGGCCAACTTTTGTATCTTCTACACGGAGGCCACTCTTGTCAGGATCTTTGAGCTCTAGAAGTTCACTTCAGGCCTATGCAATTGATGCTTTCAACTAGTGGCTCCGCTTTGTGATTTCCACTTTCTCTTTAAGCACCCACACCTTCTCCTTAAACATTTGTTGATTGTTTGTATTAACTTCATTGATAACCAATAGTGTGCACTTCTCCTAGATCACAATTCATTGGACACCACTTGATGTAGTTCATGTAGGGTCTCGATGGGGAGTGTCCTGAGATTTAAGCGTAGCTTCTTCATCTGCATTAGTTGGGCCCTTTCCTCTTTTGTCTCGATGCGCAGAGTTCCTTCTAGTAACTCAAAGACGTGGAGATCCAAAGTTGTGTTTGTATCCATAATTTAACTTCTCGCTTGACTCAGGCTCTCTTGCTTCATGCTCACCTATCCCACACTTGCTTGCAACATCCCTATTTGGATCTGCAACTTGCCTAGGTCCTACTGAAACTTTGCCAATGCCTTCTGGTATTGTTGCTCAAATTGGACCCAAATATCTGTTGTCATGTCACGGAACACATCTCCTATCTCATCTAATTCCCTTTCAGTGAGGACCAATGGGGTCACGCTTATTGATCGATTACAATTTTATTTCTTACGCAGCCTAGTTGATGCCTTCTTCTTCCTTTTCTTCACCATGAAGGGGGATTCTAGGTTCACACCCCCTTCCTCTTCTTCCTCTGTTTATTCCTCCTCCAGTGTTTTCTACGTGTCTGACTCTTCAACATCAATTGTGGCCTGTGATGTCATCGTCCCTTGTGCTGATTTTTCTTTGGCTACCACTTCTTTCTCTCGTGAAACAACTTCCTTTTTCTATGTAGCTTTCTCTTGAGTGGAAGCCTTCTGTGCTTCATTTTTCTTCTCTGTTGTCGTCATCTGTGCGGTTGAATCCTCAGCGGCCTTGCTAGTACCTACACTGACATCTGAAGGGGTGAGCCAGCCACTAGGCCACTTGTTGACAACCCCTACTATGTCCTCCTCAACCACCAAGTAAGGAAAATTGTGCCATATCTTAATGGGATCCCTCCTTGCATGAATATGAAGATTATGGAAATATTATATGAAATCAGCTATGGTTTCATACTGAGCGTACAATGTGGGTGATTTCCTTGACCTCTAGCTAATCACCATCCTTAATTCCATCTAAAAAGGGACCCAATAGATTTTTGCCTCTGAGATGTGTGCGGGGTCCTTGGTAGCCAAGAGTGAAGTGAACGTCACTTGTTCCGGAAGGTCCGAGTCATGTGGAGGAAAATGACTATCCTCAGGAATCCTCCAAGCCACCAATGCTCTTAGTAACAACAACTAGGTGTAATGGAATGACATTCCCTCATCCTGGGCCTCCCTGCAATTATCTAGAAACTCCTTGCATAAATATGAAGCCTAGTTATACTAGAATCTTTTGGCGCATTGTGCAGCCAAAGAGATAATCGGTGCTGGTACTTCAGCTGCGCAACACGTATGCATTATCTTCATTACTAATATTAGCATGGAAAAATGCACTGCAAGATTTGAGATAGAGTGGATAGAGTATAAACGTGATTCCTGTATCAGAACGAATTCTCTCTTCATTTGGTTTGCGAGCTTCCTTTCCTGCTTTTTTCCTCCAAACACCTCTGCAGAATCCACTCCTTGGTATGGTAGTAATGTAATCTAGTGGACTAATATTTATTTGATCAGGATGGGTTCTCCCAGCCAGAGACACCCATCGTGCACTAGTGTGAGCAATTGGCACACACATATAGTGTTTATCTTGGTGCGACTAAAGTGCGGCACCCAAAGCATGTTCAAGATCTCCATGGAATTAACCCCACCTACCTATTTCATCAACTCCAACTATGTGACCTCCCACTCTTCATAATATACCTTTGAGAGGTATTTTCTTGGCACCAACTAAGGGACCTTCTCATGGTCACCTAAGTCCCAATCCTCCATCTTTACTGTTGGTATACGGGCCATCAACAAGCCCTGAAACACCACCTTCTCTGGTAAAAGTGGTGTAGCCACCATGAAATTCACATTGTCTGGACATTTGCGCACTTTAGTTGTGGCCTTTTGTGGCGGAATATGCTTTGGAAGCCAAGTCATCGACTCACCCTCCTCAACATAATTTCCTCTATCCCTCCACGCAGTTCTTCTTCATCTAAATCCATTGGCTTTGTCGCCTACTGAGACCAATCCATTTTCCCCTTCTAGAAGATTTCTATGGGTTTTTTCATGGTGACTAACTCAACGAGACTTGCTAAGGTTTCTTCTGCTCCTTATCTCCCACCTTGGAAGTAAAAGGATTAGGTCTAGGAGACCTAGGTGCCTAGATGGAAATCCTGTAAGGACAGATGGCCCTGCTTCCGTCTTAGAGGGAGCTGCAGTCATTTTGTCCAGAAAACGCTTATGGAAATACTCAGGAACATCATCCATCCTTGGTCATGAAAATATCTCCTCCCAATATGGCTCGAACATATAGTTCTGCAATTAGCACAAATGAAGGTAAAAACTCTTAGGGAAAATTCACAGCAAGCAGAGTGTTCAAATGCAGAGTGGCATGTCATATTTATAGATGAATTTGAAATCAAATCCAGTTGTTCCTTCCAATTTCCGATCATTAATGCATCTGTCGCGGTAGATTCCCAAACATATGCTCCATAAATGTGTTTTCCTCACTCCTTTCAATGGAAATTTCGTCATCCAATCATTTATAGTGCTTCAAACAATCACTTTTTGGCCATGCCATGCGGCACCCAACCTTTTGGTGCAGCTCCTTCGGGGCAGCTCCCCTCGGCTCCTTACTTTAATCCATTGCGCAACCCCCTTACTTCATCTTTCCAACTTTTGGGTAGTGTAGTTTATAGTCCTGTACTTCCTTGCAGCAACCTGGAGTACTAAGACTATCCCACAATCATATAGTCATTCCGCAGGGTTGGGATCACCCCTGTACAACTTCAATTGACTGTCATTAACTTTTCCCAGGAATAATTTCCCACTCAGCTTTTCGAGTTCAATTACGCCACCATCTGTAATTTCCTTAACAACATAGGGTGCGAGGCAATGCATTTGAGGTTTTCTGAGAAGTTTTGTAAAGTTACTATCATAAAGAAACACTAAATCACGAGTCTTGAAGGTGTGTTGTTTTATATGGTGATCATGCCATTCCTTTTCATGCTCCTTCTACACTTGTTGATGAAACCTTGCTAAGAAGGGATCCTCTTCCAGTTCTACTGGCTGTGCGAGTCACTTCTCCATAGTATTGTGATTAACCATGTCTATCGTTGTTGCAATATAAAAAATTGGCACAATGTATTCCATGGGAATTACAACCTCCTACCCATATACTAATATGAATGGAGTTTGGATGGTCAACTTCTTACAAGTAGTCATGTACACCCAAAGAACCATTAGTTGCACACATCCCAGTCATTCCGCTTCGCATTGCAAATATTTGTCAAGGCACACTCTAGTATTTTGTTGAAGGCTTCCACCATTCCATTCACCTGAGGGTGATAAGGTGTACTCTTATGATGATATGCCAATAATTCCTCAAGAAGCACAATAATCGTTTCATTTATGAAGTGCGTGCCTCTCTCACTCATTAAAATTTTAGGGCACCCGAACCGAGACAAAATATTTTTGAAGATAAATTGTACGACTGTAGCTACACTACAATATTTTATAGGCTATTCCTCTACTGACCTAGTCAAGTATTTTAGTCGCTGTAATAATGTATCTAGCCCTCATCTTTTTTCCTGGTGGCTGTATTGGACCCACAAAGTCTATCGCCCACTTATCAAACACCTGCGACATCACTTGTGGATTCAGGGGAAATTCATCCCTCCGTGATGATCTCCCCATCCTCTGACAAACATCACATGCCCTACAATATGTCTTTGAGTCCTTATGCACCATAGGCCACCACAGTTCTGCATGCAATATCTTCTGCGCAGTCACTCTTTTTGTGTAATGTCTTCTTGCTACTCCTCCATGTGCTTCTGCCGCAATGCTTGGCCATTTATACTTTGGGACATATCTGCATGATATTTCATCAAAGCCCATTTTGTATAAGTGTCTAGAAATCACAAAAAATTCAACCGCTCGAACTACCAGTTCTTTCATCTGCTGCATTGAATATCCTTATTGGGTTGTACCTGTAGACAAAAATTGAATTATATCTACAAAATGATCATCTGTGACGTGAACATCCAAGAGTTTCACATTAGACAATGCTTCTTCCAAACTTGTAGGCTCATCACCAGTCTCAATCCATGAGAGGTGATCAGGACCAACATTCAAGCATCCTCACTTTACAATTACCTCAAAATCATGTTCCTGGAATAGAAACAACCACCTAAAAATCTTCCCCCCAACAGAGGCTTGTTGACTAGGTATTTTAGAGAAGAATGGTCTGTATACATATTGAAGTGCGCTCCCAACAAATAGTTCTAGAATTTCTGCAACGCGTACACCATCACTAGCCCTTCACACTCTGTGGTTGAGTAGTTCTTTTGCGCCTTTGAAAAATTCCTACTTGCAAATTCTATAGTGTGGTCAATGTCTCCTTTGCCTAGCTGGGTCAACACTGCACCTAGCATAATACATGACACATCTACATGAACATGAAACTCCTTCTTCCAATCTGGGAAGACTAAAATGGGTGCGGTGACCATTTTCTTCGTCAAAACATCCAAACTCCTTGGCAATCCTCGTCCTAGCAAAATTTTGTGTCCTTATTCAACAATCTTTCCATTGGTGCATTTATTTGCGTATATGCCTTGATGAACTTCCTATAATATCCAATATGGCCCAACATTGTGCATAGCTGCTTAACATTCTTCGGGGCCTCTAAATTAACAATTACTGTAATCTTGGCAAGGTCTACCATCAATCCCCACTTGCAAAACACATGAGCCAAAAGTATTCCATAAGGTACGCAGAATATGCAATTTTTCAGGTTAAGGTCTATTTGATGTGTTTAACAAGTATCCAGCATGAGGTGCATACTAGCAACATGGCACTTTACCAATCCAAATACGGTCCAGTCATCAAAGTAGACCTCCAAAAATTTGTGGATAAATTCCTTAAAGGCCACAATTACCACTCGCGAAAAGATTGCAGGAGCATTCTTCAGGCCAAAATGCATCACTATATATTGAAAACAACCCCACTCAGTCACGAATGTGATTTTACTTTGATTCTCTGGTGCAATCTTGATCTGATGGGACCTTGAGAACCCATCTGTGAATGAGTAGGCTTCCTTCCCTCCAAAATTCACCAGTACCTCATCTGTAAATTGCATAGGGAATGGATCATGGACGCACACGTCATTAAACTTCCTCATGCCTATGCATATCCTAATTTCACACTGCTGCTCCTTTTCTTGAACTACCATGGGACTCACCCAGTCTGATTCCTCTATAGATTCAATGATCTTAACTTCCATCATCTTATCCAACTCCTTGGGAACTTTTTTCTTTATACTTGGGATTTAATCATTAGGGACGCTGCTTTACGGGATTCGCATCTAGCTTCAAGGTAATCTTCATGACACGTAGATCCCCTACTATCTATTTCAAATCAAAGATCTTGGTGGGAAACAAGTCATGATACTCGCGCAATAGATCCACGACCTTATCAATTTTATATTCATCGCAATAGTCCCCTATCTTCGCAAAATTCGACTGCACGTTTGATCCAATATTTAATTTCTTAGCTTTTAAAGGCCTTGACATGCTAGGTATTTTTGCCTTAGGTCCCTCGAATTTGCACTATCCTTCAAATTCGAGAATATTGATGTTTCTAGGATCCTCCTCACCCTCCTCTACGTCACATTATAACATTCAATCACATGGTGCAACTGCATATTCCAATATGGTTGTACCTGTTAGCGCTTGAAATTTCACCTCAGGCTTGAAAAGGTAAACTCCAAGGCAACATCAAACCACTTAGCCTCGTAGCTAGCCCTACGGGGCAGGAGAGGGCTCTCTCCGGTCTATCTCGGAAAAAGGTCTTCAACGGGCTGAGATAACCAATAAAGAACACTGATTTTAGGCTAGTAAACTGATAAAAAGGTTTGAATTGGGATTTTTAGTGTTTTGGTGGAAAATTGGGGAAAGGCAATTTTGGGTGCGGGGATTGGACACAGTTTTCGCAGGGGGTTCTTTGGGGTGAGGTAGGAGATTGTATTGATTCCTTTGAAAGATTTGGATGGGAGAGAATGACTGGTGAGGAGCTAAGGAGAGCAAGCAATCACCTTGAATTCTCCTTAAACAGCTGAAAACATTGATATTAAGCAAACTTAAAGGCAAAGCATAGCAACCATGAATTCTACCTTAACACTTCATTTGCCTAATTTTCAGAAGAAAAAGTAAGAAGATGATTCACATAGAAAACTTACAAGTACAAAGAGAAACACACCATCAATACATCTAACCACAGGAATCCCAAAAAGGACTGCAAAACCCTTGTCTTTCTTCCTTTGCCAAAATGCAGAGATACAATAAGTAATACAATAGAAGCTTTCTCCCTCAAGAGTCCAACCATGAAAACAACTAAGAAAGTACATAATATAGGAAAGCTAACATCTTTCCTTGCCTCTAGGGGTTGAGCTCACTATCCTAGGAGCTGTTTCAACCAATTCCAAACTGAACACTAAAATCTAGGCAGTCAAAACAACTTGCCTATATAAGCTAGGAAACCAATTCATTCATTTAATTTTTGCCTATCTCATGAATGAATCTTCTAGAAGAGATAAATAAGTGTCAAAGTATCATAAAATTACATCATTTACAACAAGGAGGATAAAAATCCACTCCAAAAAGTCAAACCTAGTCAAAATTGCGTTTTGTTGAGCTGTAGGTGAAAAATTGAGAAAATGTGCTGATGCGTCGCGCCCCAATCCTGAAAGCGTCGCACACCTTTGAGCCACCTTTTGAGGCACCTCCCGGAGTCCAAATGAGGAAAACGTGGGCTTGTTGGAAAGGTATGGATGTCTAATTTCAAACCCAAGTGGAATTTCTGACTTCTGTGGTCATTTTCCCCTCCCAAATTTCAATCTCCCAAGACTGCTTCCTGTGTGTCAAAAAGGTGGCAGAAAGTCATTTTTTGCTTGTTTTTTGACCTTCTGGAGGCTCAAAACTTGGTGAAATTTCTTGGTAATTGCTGAGAAAGTGTATTTTTGCATGCAAAATCCAAAAATGCTGAGTTTTCATGAAATGGACCTCCCCAATGAAAGGGTCGCACGCGGCGCGCTACGCGTTGAGGGCAAAAACCTGTGTGTGGCACAAAAAATTCACAATTGACAAAATTTTCTCCAAATTTCTTGAAATTTGGGCTGGGAGTCCCCAATCAAGTACCATGCTCATTCAAAGAGGTTTTGGCCAAAATTTGGAGTGGATCGGGCCTTTTCCGTCGTTTTAGTGCCTTGGCCAACCTCCTTAGCTCTGGCGATTGTAATTTTGACATTTCTCTAAAACCATGACATCTGTGCAAAAAGTGGAGGTTTTTCTTTTTTGGCATGTTGTAAACAAAAACCCCTCTCAGTTTTCCCAAATTCATCATTTATTGCTCTGAAAAACCATTTGAGTGAAACTTATCCCGATGTGTGAAACAAGGAATTTTGTCGAAATGAAGCGAAATGAAGGGGATAAGGGGCTTCTAAATTCTTGGGGAAATTTTTGGAAGTAGGGAGGGATGTTAGGAAGCAGGGGAAGTGGAATCGCAGAGATTGAGTGAGGGGAAGGGGTCCAAAAGGGCAAAACACAGGCCCAACTTAGAAAATTGCCAGGTTGTAGCTAGAAACTAGGGTTTGTGCGAAAATGAGGAATTTGGGGAATCTCAGTGATGGGAAGCATTTGGTAAGGTACTTTAAGGACAGGGGAAGGTGTATGAA
>APFE030939213.1:84934-111224 GCA_000404065.3 Pinus taeda | reverse complement strand
TAATGACCAAATTTTGCTTGAAGACTCACTGAAATGACAAAATTTGACCTTGACACTTCAAAATCACTTTGTAAGAGAATATTTGATCACTGGAGGAAGGCTGGAAAGACTGACACTAACAGTACCCACTCAACCGACTCTTTAGGCATTTTGACTATCACAACCTTGATTTCTTGGAGTGCCTCATCTATACACTCAAATCCATCTTCAAAGCTAAAAGTTAATAGAAAAATCTCCTTCAGGATATCCCATTCTATGGTCCTGTGTCATAGATAAGTTTTCGAATACGATTTCATTAGGATGGTATCCAAAGAATGAAAAAACAAGTGAACCCAGTCTGCTTGCAATTCTTCTCCCTGTGGTTTTGTCCATCACCCCAAATGCTTGTGTGGATCATCCTTCGTTGTATATTTCTCCACCATGTGGGTATTGGCATACCCAAACCTCAACTTCATCAATCTTCAGTACTCCTTCAAATCGGTGAAGTTGTCCTTATGCGTATCCCACCAATGGGTAGACGTAGTTTGTAGGGAAATATCTAGAGCTTGGAACCAATTTTCTTCTGGCACATCCCTTTCAAGCATATCCAAAATTAAATTAACATCTTCTAAATCATCATAATAAGGTAAAATTCATACCTCAGTTATATACATCAAAGCGACTTGTTCAACATGTTACAACACAACAAACAGACTTCATGTAGTCGGTTCTGCCAGTGCTCAATCTCCTCATCGAAATTCTAAGTGTAGGAACTATCCCTATCCCACCCAATATTTCCATTCGTAGTGGCATTGATCATGTCCTCATCACACGCGGTGATCTTATAGATCTAATCAATATCGCCCTTTTCTTCATAATCATGGGTCGTTTAGTATATCACACACCTTCATTCAGATCCAAAGTAACAATAACCCAGAGCTCCTTTCTTTCGAATGTCATTCTTCGCTTTTCGAGATTAATGACCACATCCATATCAAAGGCCCAATCTATGCCCAGTAGTACGAGGTAAGGGTTACTATCATCGCCTATCTTGATCACTTCAAAGTCAACTAGGGCACTTGCTCCTTCAATATCTATCGTTACCCCATATAGGAGCCCCATAAGAATGATATTTTGCTAGTTTGCCATGCGTAGCTATATAGGAGATCGCTATAGCACAAGTCTCCCATTATTTCCCATGTTTTCTTTAGAAAAGCATTCACATAATATCCTAGATCAAGAATTACCTGATCTATCTCATATTCTCCAATTTGCACAATTAGTCTCATTTCGTGATGAGTTCGCTTCTTGCTTTTGCACACTTTGCGTACTACGTGCATTTCGTTGGAGGTTTAATTTTACCCATACAGTTATCTATTATTTCCTCTATCCCTTCTACCACCTTCCTATCTCTTATAATCTTCATGCAAGTCTTTAAAAATGTTGCCAATAACGAAGGGTCTATGTCCTGAACAATATCGTTTCCGTCAGACTTCTCCTGGCTTCTTAATGTAGAAGCTTCTACGAAGATCTTTTTAGCCACCATAAAGGTTTCCTTCGATTTTTTTAAGTCAAACCCCACTTCCTTTTCAACATCCTTACATACCCATCCATCTACTTCTCTCTATTTCCCCTTATCTTCTCTCGTAGCTATACCGCTTCTGTCACGATATTAACACTAGGCTCATCTCCGCGCGGCTCCGCTCTCATCATTTGGATATTTCGTGTAGGTATCTGAGTCTTCATTTCTTGCATATTTTCTATAAGTACTGGGAACTCTTCTGTGACATGGTCAAACTACCTACAATACCGAGAGGAGGGGTGTGTTAGATTCTGACAATCACAAAATGACCTCCTTCCTCACAGTTGTAACAGATAATTTATCCACGACCCCTTCCATCTCCTACTCCTCACCCTCTTCCTCAGCCTTGGAATCCTCCTCATGCCACACTCAAGCCTTGATCTTGAGGCCGGTTTTCTACCTACATCCTGTACATAGGATTATGTTCCGTCATTACTTCATAACTTTGACAATTGCACTCATCGCGACCTACATATTTGTAGAAAGTACAAAACAATTGTTGCAGGGTCTGCACAAAATTTTGTAGAAGATGACAATTCTATGTTCATGCTTCCCATAAATTTGAAAAATAGCACACCATAATGCTACTCCTGTACTCATCCCAGCATTTTTTTCTAGATTCAGGGTGATAGGGCCTTCCCCTATCAAATAATTTTGATAGACCGAGAAATGGTCCTTATCATGACCATGGCATTTACATTTCAGGCAACAGATTTCAACGCATAGCTCCGGTTGGACTTGCTTTTCCTTCTTGAGGCTCTGTAACTCCATATGTAAGTTGGCCAATTGTGATTGAATCTGTTGTACTCCCATATTTGTATCCTACACGGGTGAAGCCTCCAATCTCATGGAAATCTCCAAGGCTTCAACTTGTGTTCCTATTTTCTATTGTGACAATGCCAATCTTAGATGAGGCAATAGAAAAGAAATTTACCCGTATCTGTGTTGATCATTCATGATACTCATATTGGCCTATTGAATTAGACACTTCAATCTTTGATCAAAGTCCCACACAGACTCATTTACCCTTTGCTAGATCTATTTAAACTCCGTCACTCACTAGGCTTGTGATTTAGGCTACTTAAACTCATTGTTGAGTGCTTGTTATGTTTCCAGCATAGTCGCATTGGGTTTAGCTAAAAAAAACTTGATATACTAGCTCAATGCTTTGATCTATAGTGTTGTAACCAACTGCACTTTCTTCACGTCGTCATCAGTAATATGATGTGCCTTCCATACAACATCTGCCACGAACCAAAATTTGTCAGGGTCTTCAGTCCCGAGACCCTTAAACACAGGAATCTTCATTGCGTTTTCCATGCTGAACTATGGAGATGCAAGTGGAGGTGAAGTGGATGGATGTGGTATCCCTGTGATACCCTGACTCACAGTCAGCAGCGCACCTCACCGTGTCTTCATAATACTTCTTTCGTCGTCACTATTAGACGCTCCCAACAACGGACTATATTCAACACTCAAATCTAGGTTCCTTCTTAATGCTCTTCCACTTCGCATAGTCCCAACGATCAATTTAAAGGAATAACCCACTTTTCGTACAATAACATTTTAATCCAGGTCTTCAAAGGTTTCAGGTACTTACCTCTTGGCCCCTTGAAGAACTTCCTCTCCACTTCGCTAGAACTGGTGGATGTGTTGGGAGTTTTAATTAATGATTTAAAGCTTGTAATATTTACTTATCGACCAGGAATCGTAAACATGAGTCGCACTGCGTCTTGGTTCAAGATTAAATGCAGAGTACAAGATTTCCTTAATAATGAATTCTAAGTGCAGAATGACTTAAATTCAAAAACTCCTTTACCTACTCAAGAAAGTCAAAACCCATTCTAATTTATTAAGATAACTCTTTTATCTATTTAAAGAAATCAATATATATAAAACTCAAAAGAAATTGTATTCAACTCGACTTTTTTATCAAACCCTACAACACACTATTCCTATTCTAGACCCATTTCATTCTCACAAAGAGACTGATATCAAATACAAGTCTCCTATGATAAATGCAAAACTCAAATAATTTAAGCCAGACACTCAGGTTGATTGATAAAATACCTAAAAGAGTTCATATCTTCACACTCAGTCAACTTATCCTAAATCACTCTCAATTACAAAACTCAAGCTATGTCTATTCAAAATCATAATCTCTCTCATACAATGTTTAATCAAACGGAAGAATACTCACTCTTTAATGAAAATTGAAGTAATTACTAAATGAAAATACTCTCCTTATTCAAAATTGAAACTCAAATTAAACCTAGTGAGAAAAATTATTAAATTCAAAACATTGGACGACCAAATTAAGTTATATTCAACTCAATGTTAATTTAACAGTGCGCAGCCAAATAAACAAATATATACACAACAAATATAATCAAGCACAGGAGACACAACAATTTAACGTGGTTCACCCAACCAATCTGGGCTACGTCCACCAAACATAGGCATCGACAATCTTTATTAATCAAATAGGAGATTACATAATTAATCAATTCCTCACATACTCTCACCAAAAAACAATCCATATGGATACCTGTTTTATAGATAGGAGAATCTAACTGCCTCATAAATCCTCTCACATCAAATATAGGATGCATTAACTCTCTCCCAACAACCTGGAGCTAATCTAGCAACAAATTCCTATTGTTGTCACCTACTGAGATTTTTTGCCTATTTTATTTAAAACAGAAAATCTCAACAATCTCCACCTTGACAACAATTAGCCTGATGCCCTGTTTCTTTATTACTTTATCTTTTCTGCAAGCCAAGAGAAGCCAAGCACCATCGTAGCTTCTCTAACAAAACTGGTTTCGTGAACATGTCTACACAATTCTCCTTTGTATGCACATTTTCAAGAGAGACTCCTCTTTCAGTGATAACCTGTCTTACGAAATGGTACTTGATCGGTATATCCTTTGATTTACTATGATAGGCCGGATTCTTAGCCAAATGTATTGCAATTTGATTGTCACAAAATAACTTGATGTTGTCCTGCAACTTACCAAATTCACCGAACAAACCTTTCAACCAAATCGCTTCTTTGCAACCATGAGAAGCAGCAATGTATTCTGCTTCAGTAGTGGATAAAGCAACAATGTTTTGTAGCTTTGACATCCAGCTAATAGCTCCACCTGCAAGAGTAAAGACGTACCCTAATGTTGACCTTCTCTTATCCAAATCACCTGCAAAATCGGAATCAACATATCCGCAAACAAATTCACTACTCGTAAGTGATACAGTAACTACTTTTGCCTCTCAAATACCGAAGCACCCATTTCACTGCTGACCAGTGTTCTTTACCCGGATTTTCCATATACCTACTGACAACCCCAACTGCATGTGAAATATCTGGTCGAGTACAAACCATCGGATACATTAAACACCCTACTACATTTGCATATGGAATTCAAGACATATAATCCTTTTCTTCATCTGTATTAGGACATAAACTCGAAGAAAGCTTAAAATGGGAAGCTAAAGGGACTAACACAGGCTTCACATTATTCATACCAAATCTCAAAAGTATTTTCTCAATATACTTTTGTTGTGATAGCCATAGCTTACCATTGCTCCTGTCTCTGAAAACCTCCATGCCCAAAATCTGTCTTGCTGCTCCTAGATCTTTCATATCAAATGTCCTTGCCATCTAAGCCTTCACCCTGTTGATTTCTTCTATGCTTTTTCTTACTAAAAGCATATCGTCAACATACAATACTAAGATAATGAATATGCCATTTTTAAATTGCTTAAAATAAACACAATGATCATATTCACTTCTAACATATTTCTGACTCAACATGAAAGAATCAACTTCTTATACCACTGCCGAGGCGACTACTTCAGGCCATATAATGACTTCTTGAGCCTGCAGACAAATTTCTCATTGCGATGCTGAACAAACCCTTCCGGTTGTTCCATTTCTTCATCTAAGTCTCCATGTAGAAATGCAGTCTTAACATCTAATTGCTGCAACTCTAAATCAAGCAAAGCCACTAATGCTAACACAATTCTAATTGAAACAATTTTAACCACTGGTGAAAAAAATCTCATGAAAGTCAATACCGGCTTTCTGAGAAAACCCTTTTGCAACCAGTCGCGCTTTGTACCTGTCCTCTGTATCATTCACACCCTGTTTCAACTTGAAAACCCATTTACAACCCATAGTTTTCCTATCTTTCGGAAGTTCAACCAGATCCCATGTGCCATTCTTACCTAAGGCCATCATTTCGTCCTTCATTGTTGTTTTCCACTTGTCATTTTTCGAACCTTCTATTGCTTCCTGATAGCACAGAGGTTCATTGTCATTAGCAGTAAATGCAACAGAAGTGACATAATCATCATACCTTCTCGGTGGCCGTTTGATTCTTGTCAACCTCCTTAAGGATGTTTCTGGCACTTCCTCGATTGGCTAACTACCATCTGTAGGAACTTCTTGCCGATCAGTATTTGAGACCTGTTCATGATCTAAACATGAACCCTGTTCATGTTCTGATTCTGAAACCTGTTCATGACTAGTATCTGAACTATGGTCATCATGACTATCGTTAGAAATACTATCAAACTGAATGTGCTGAAAGTCAGATACATCATCCTGTTTCAATCTACTATCTACATCTAATTGTACAAGAGAGGATTCATTAACTTTACATCTCTGTTGATGATGATTTTGCGGGTAGTAGGATCCCACAATCTATATCCCTTTGTTCCAACACCATACCCAACAAAGATATACCTTTTAGACTTTGGATCTAATTTAGTTCGCTGATTTTTAGGCACTAGAGCATATGCATCACAACCAAACACTCTGAGTTTAGAATAGTCACAAGGGTGACCTTTCCATACCTCTTGAGGAATCTTGCAGCCTATCGCCGTTGATGGTGATCGATTTATCACATAACAAGCCGTAGCCACTGCTTCTGTCCACAACTCCTTTTGCAAACCAGCGTTACTCAGCATACTCCTTGCTCTCTCTAAAAGAGTCCTATTCATGCGTTCAGCAACTCCATTCTGCTGAGGAGTATACACCGTGGTCTTATGTCTCTCGATCCCTGCATCCTTGAAATAGTTGTCAAACTCCTTGGAAGTAAACTCACCACCATTGTTAGTTCTTAAACATTTTATTGTTCTACCAGTGCTGTTTTCTACCAATGCTCTAACTGCTTGAAAACTGAAAAAACATCAGACTTCCTTTTCAACATGTAGACCCACACTTTCCTGGAAAAATCATCAATAAACGATACAAAATATGACGAGCCACCATATGAGGTTGTAGGGGCTGGACCCCAAACATCTGAATGGATATAATCAAGTATTCCTTTACTAGTATGTTTGCCTGTTTTAAACTTTTGCTTACTTTGTTTTCCAAACAGACAATGCTTATAGAAATCTAACTTTCCAGGCTTTAGATTAGGAAGTAACTTGCGATCAGCCAAACTTTTTAACCCTCTTTCGCTCATATGGCCCAACCTTTGATGCCATAAGCTAATGGAACTACTGTCATGTTCAGACACCATAGACACATGATCTGACCCTGTTCTTCCTTCTAACTGAAATAGATTTCCTACCTTCTTAGCTTTCATAACTAGTAAAATACCTTTGTAAATTTTCATTACTCCACCTTGAATTACAGTTTTATATCCATTTGTATAAAGTGCTCCTAGTGATATTAGATTTTTCCTTAAATCTGGTACATGTCTAACATCAGTTAACATTTTGGTTGTCCCATCAAACATTTGCAGCTGTATACTCCCAATTCCCACAATATTACATGTTACATCATTACCCATGTACACGACTCCATCATTAATTGATTTATACGTCTTAAACCAGTCTCTATGAATACACATGTGGTTTGATGCACCGGAATCTAACAACCAATGCTGATCATGATTTGACAAATTAACTGATAACACTTCATCACTCATACCTGAACCAGATGCCGAACCTGTATTTGTCGTATTTGCCTCCTTCTCTGTCGAAGAATCTTCTTTAGAAGTTTGCTGTCGCTTCCAGCAGTCCTTCAAATGCCCTGATTTGCCACAAAACCAACACTTTACCTTACTCTTCTTCCCTTTCGACTTTGAACGTGAGTCGCTCTGCGTATTGGAGCGTCTTTCTTTAGAACGACCTCTGACCATCATTGCTTCTGATGTAGAGGTTTCTAAATGCGACCTTCTCCTTGCTTATTCAGATAATAAAGATGCAACTACATCATCAAACTCAATGGTTTCTGATGAACTAAGACTTATAGAAGTAACAAAATGATCCCATGACTCAGACAACCAGCACAATAAAGTAATAACTTTATCTTCGGATTTAAATTTTACTTCTATACTTTCTAATTGCACTAGAAGAGTATTAAAAGCATTCAAATGATCAGCAATCGATGTACCTTCCTTCATTCACAAACTGTACAACTGTCGCTTCAGGAGAATCCTATTGGTTAAGGATTTTGTCATGTACAGCTTCTCAAGCTTCGTCCACAAACCAGCAGCTATTTTCTCCGACACGATATTAAACAAAACATCATCCGCCAAACACAGTCGAATAACACTCACTGCTCTTTCATCCATCTCGTCCCACTCATCATCTGTGATGTTGTAACGCTGTTTGGATTTGCCCATCAACGCCTTTGCCACACCTTGTTGCACAAGCATATCGTACATCTTCACCCTCTAGATCTCGAAGTTGTTTTTGCCATTAAACTTCTCGATCTCAAAACGAGCACTCTGAGTTTTCGCCATATTGTATCAACCAAAAAAAAACAACAATCTCCAATTCCAACTTGTTAATCAATTAAATTAATATCTAACAACAAAATGCCTTCGCCTTCTACTATACTACCTTTCTTCTATCAAAAAATCGCTCTGCTGTACAAACTGCAAATTATAAATAAAAAACCAAATAAAAAATTGCAGTTTTACCGACACAATCTTCGGTTGGCGCTCCGAAGAGGACTTGGCGCTACCAGAACAACAGACGATCCGCGCCGAGAGCAAAATCGCTCTAAGTAAATGGTAAATTGGCGCGACTTTTCCCCTCGGATCTGCGCCGATCGGGATCTTGGTGCCCTGGCGTGACTAATAAAGTCAGATCCGTGCCAATTGGCGCTTTTATTCCCCGATTACTCGCGCCAATCCGTTCATTGGATATTATTGGCGCGACTATTTCATCAGAACCCGCGCCAATCACCAAAACTCGGAAAAACTCCACCTACAACGATCCTGTCACACGCACGCACCCGCTCCAACACGCTCTGATACCAATTGTTGAAGCATAACAATGCGCAGTTGAAACTAAAAGACAAAATATAGTATAAAAGACATACACAAATAACACAATGATTTAACGTGGTTCACCCAACCAATCTGGGCTACATCCACCAAACAGAGGCATCGACAATCTTATTATTAATCAGGAGATTACAAAATAATTATTTCCTCACACTCTCTAACTCATCCCAATAGCTGTACGGGCATATATTTTATAGCTAAGAGAATCCAACTGACTCATAAATTCTCTCACAACAAATATAGGATGCATTAACTCTTTCCCAACAAAATAGAGCTAATATAGCAACAAATCCTATTGTTGTCACCTACTTGAGATTTTTGCCTAATTTATTAAAACCGAAAATCTCAACAAAAGAAGTGCCGAAAATCAAGGAAGAGGATAACCATTCAAGAAGGCAAGAAATTCCAGGTATGAATCTAACACTGTTAACAATAAGCAAGATGAATATTATCTACCCGTTGCTCTATCTACTACTGCTCCCCCGGACTCGCTGGGAAATTGGCTTATTAATAGTGGTCCCTCAAGGCACTTCACTGGTTACAAAGAAGCTCTCTATAATCTGATAGAGAAGGAAACCAACCTGGAAATTGTTCTTGGAGATAATTCAAAATATCCCGTGAAAGGTGTAGGAAATGTGACTCTTCAATTGAATCAGGGGAATACCATCCACTTACAAGATGTATTATATGTACCTGATCTCAAAAAGAACCTGGTGTCCATTTCGACAATGGAAGACAATGGCTACAAGGTGGCTTTCGGTGATGGCAAGGTACGTGTATGGAAAAAGAACTTTAAAAATTCTTTTACTCTTCGGTTTCGAGCTGATTCATTATATTAGGTCGGAGGAAGTCCATTGGGTGTCATGTCTTGTGACACATCTCTTCAGTCCGAACTACGGCACTGTAGGTTTGCTCACCTTCATTATAAAGCTCTACCCGATGTAAGAAAAATGGTGACCAGGATGCTCGAGTTCAGATTAGAGCAAGAAGGTGTATGTGCAGGATGTGTTGAAGGAAAGCTCAAAAGGGGACCATTCCCCTCAAGCCAAAGTAAGACATCCGATATATTGCAGTTGGTTCACTCAGACATATCCGGTATGATGCTTGTGAACTCCTTGGGAGGATATTTATATTACCTCACTTTTACAGATGATTATTCTCACAAGACTTGGATATACTTCTTGAAAAAGAAGGATAAAGTGTTCTCCTGGTTTCGGCACTTTAAAGCCTTGATCGAGAATCAAACCGAAAAGAAGATCAAGATCTTAAGGACTGACAATGGGACTGAATGTGAATCCAATGAGAATCATGACTTTTGCAAAAAGGTTGGCATTAGGAGGGAGACTATTACACCATATACTCCTGAACAGAATGGTGTGGCAGAAAGGAAGAATCGTACAATTGTGGAAGCTGTCCGTGCTATGTTTCATGATCAAAGACTTCCGAAGTTTCTATGGGCTGAAGTTGCAAATACTGCCGTATATGTACAAAACCGATGCCCTCATCAAGCATTAGGTTCCAAGACTCTTGAAGAAATGTTCATCGGTAAGAAACCTGACGTATCTCATTTTAGAATTTTTGGAAGCCTTGTATATTTTCATGTGCTGAAAGAGAAAAGGAATAAATTGGGTGCATCTGGAAAGAAAGGAATCTTCGTGGGCTATAGTGAAAATACTAAGGGCTATAGAATCTATATAGCTGGTCAAAGGGAAGTCGAGATTAGTCATGATGTCACCTTTGACGAAGATATGGCTCTTAGCAAAGTAGACAATCTTCCTACTTTAAGGGAATCTAAAGAAGCTGACACTGGGGAACCGAAGGAAAAGGAAGATGAGACGATGCCTGATGTGGAAGAACGTATGGATCCTATTGATCCTCCTTTGCAAAAGCCTTCCTCTTCTAGGAAGAGGCCTTCATGGCTTAGGGGGATACTTTATGATGCTGAAGGGCACATTGCACCCCAAGGAACCTTCTGTGAAAGTAAGAAGCCGAACTAGTATCAGGGATACTTGACCATCATGAGCACGATCATCCAAAATGAGGCTTCGTCATTCACAGATGCCATCAAGCATCAAGTATGGAAGGATGCTATGACCGAGGAATATGAGTCCATTATGAAAAACAATGTTTGGGATGTGGTCCCCAGACCCTAGGACAAAACAATTGTCACTTCAAAATGGCTTTACAAGATAAAGCATGCAGTCGATGGAAGTGCGGAAAAGTATAAGGCTCGTTTTGTCACTTGTGGCTTCTCCCAAAAGGAAGATATAGACTATGATGGGATATTTGCACCTGTTGCTCGTTATAACACCATCCACTCGATCATAGTCCTTGTTGCTTCGCAAGGATGGAACCTACATCAGATGGATGTCAAGACTGCGTTCTTACATGGTTCGATAAAAGAGGAGGTCTATGTGAAGCAACCCGAAGGATTTGAGATTTGTGATCGAGAATCTCATGTGTGTAGGTTGAAGAAGGCCCTCTATGGGCTAAAGCAAGCACCCCAAGCATGGTATGAGAGGATCGATAGCTACTTGATGAAGCTGGGATTCACTAGGAGTGAAGCCGACCCTAACCTTTACTTTAAGGTTATAGATGACAAGCCTCTCATACTGGTGCTATATGTTGATGACCTCTTTTTAACAGGTGCAGACCCTCTCATTCACAAATGTAAGAGGGAGCTAGCTTCTGAGTTGGAGATGAAAGACCTAGGACTTATGCACTATTTCCTAGGACTCGAAGTTTGGCAGGAACCAGGGGAGATCTTCCTATCTTAAGGAAAATATGTGGTGAAGATATTGGAGAGATTCGGTATGGTGGATTCCAAGCTCGTAACTACCCCGATGGAGCTTGACTTCAAGAAGTTAAGCAGTAGTGCTACCGGACCTGTTTTACGAAATGCTACTGAGTATCGTCAACTCGTCGAAGCATTAATGTTCTTGGTGAACTCCCGTCCGGATATATGCTTTGCAGTCAACACATTGAGTCAACATATGGTTGAGCCTCACCACTCACATTGGATTAGTGCCAAGAATCTGTTGAGATATCTTTGTGGCACAATCACTCATGGGTTGAGATACACTGTCGGAGATGTGAGACTACTTGGGTATACAGATGCTGATTGGGCAGGCAATGTGGTGGACCGAAAGAGCACTTCCGGGTGCTGTTTCTCTTTGGGATCTGCCTTGATATCCTGGATGACCAGGACACAAAAGTCGGTGGCTTTGAGCACCGCCGGGGCAGAGTACATTGCTGCTAGCATGGCCTCCTGTCAGGCAGTGTGGTTGCGAAAGCTCTTCAGTGAGCTGTTTGGATTTACATTGGATACCACTGTGATTTTGTGTGACAACCAGAGCAGGATCCGTTTAACAGAGAATCCCATATTTCTTGATCGCTCCAAGCATATCGATATCAGGTACCACTATATTCGAGATATGGTGCAGCGAGGAGTAATAAGGCTCCAACATATCAGTATAGATGAACAAGTCGTCAACATTTTGGCAAAGCCCCTAGGAAATGTCAAATTCCTGACTTTTTGAGAACGACTTGGTGTTGTTTAGAGACCATTTTATGAGGGTCGAGTATGATGTATTGAGCTCTGGGAGCTCCAGGGGGGCGCGAGGTACTTTTTGGAGCGGCATGTGACCACAGGGAGACTCACCATCCCTTGGTGGTGCACTATGTACAGGGTAAAGGTTCAACCTTCCCCTGTGACACCCTGTGGTGACTGTGGAACATGATGATTAGTTCTCCTGTGGGCCAGGATGATTTGTTCTCCGTGGCGACTGTGGAGCAAGATGATTAGTTCTCTTGTAGGCCAAGATGATTAGTTCTCCGTGGCATCCACTGGACAGGATGATTCGTTCTCCTGTGGACAATGTGGACAGGATGTTTAGTTCTCCTGTTGAGGCATCCTACCCATGCTGTCTAGGACTCATGGGAAGTACCTCTCATCTGATCAATGAGCAGGGAAATGAGGATAGGTACCATAGTAGTACTATCGATGGACGCATCGCTGTATCTACCGTACTCCCTATGCTAGGATGACCTCCATTGATCTGAGATCAATGATACTGATCTGGGATTAGTGAGAGTGGTTCACACTTTAAGACTGACTTCGGGTCAGTGGAGGATGGTATGATACATCTTCGATCATTTCTTCTTCTTCATAGTTCGTGCAGCGCAGAGCGGAGCAAAGCAGAGTAGAGTAGAGTGGGGTCAAGCTGTACAGGACAGTGCATTTGATGGATGGATAGCAGTGATGGTCTGAAGGATTGCAGATGAAGTTCTCCTTAGTTGAGAGGGAGTGTTAAAATTGGCAACTAGGGCCAAACTCCATGTGGATCACCTTATTTATGGCTTTTGATATTTTTCCTAGATTCCTCTCATTGAGAGGTATAGGATTGATCTAAAGGTTATCCGATTCCGATAAGTATTTATGGAGATATGAATTTATTTTGATTATGGACAAATTGTCAAGGTTGTCCAACAAACTTGTGTAGGCTCAGAAGCCCAACAGTCATGTCTATTCAACCTCAACGTTTGCATTTACAAAGAGCATTCTCCTCATTTGGACAATTCAATTCACTCATCTTCCCTCTCTCTCTCTCTCCTATGCATAAAAGGAGCCTCTCTCTCTCTCACATGTGTGGCTGAAAGGAAGACGTACTAGGGCAAGGAAGACACAGAAAGGACGCTAGCGCAGCAGGTCACCTCTTTGTTCAACGTTGACCAGCGTTGACCAAGCGTTGACCTTCTAGAAGTGCGGATTGGGTGTGTTTGCCTCTCCTAGGCAGGCCGTAATTTTTGGCACAAAAATCGAGGTGATCTGACCTCTGGTTTGATTGGTATTGACTGCCCTAGTTTGGGGCTGCAGTTGACTTCAAAAATATGCAAATTGATTGAACTTTTGGGGCTGTTCAAGGGCTATTTCTTTAGGCTGTTCGAGGACAAGTTGACCGGAAATTCACCAAGCATTCTAGAGGTCAATTTCAGCTAGTTTGACCAAGTTTGACTTTGCTAATCTAGGGTTTGCTGCTAGTGATATAAAATTACAGAATTCAGATTTTGTACTATTTCTCTCTGCTGAACTATTGAAGATAAAAGAAGATTTGATCAAAGGGTTTCCTCGCATTGGGGTTTGTCCCTGGCTAGCCGCCACATCTTGTGTCTCTTGTCTTGACTTGTTTTCTGTTGATCATTTAATATTCTATCTGCACTTTACTTAATGTATATGTGATTGCTAATCTGTGGCTAATAAGAAAAAAAATAAGTAAATTGTTCTAAGCATAGAACGTACCATAATTTAACAAATAATAATAACAACTTCAAGGGCAATGGAAATCAAAGGAACAACAGGTTCAATAACAAAGGAAAGAGGAATGCTCCTGCTGCTCGAAATGGAGGTGGTCATCCTCCCAAGAAGTCGAGAAACTCTAGGTATGATGAAGTTAATGTTGTAAAGCAAAAATAAATTTATCTTATTTCTGCCCTCTCCATTGCCTCTCCTCCGGATACATTGGAAAATTGGTTGATTGATAGTGGTGCCTCAGGGAACTTCACTGGGTACAAAGGAGCTCTTTCAAACTTGGTTGAAAAGAAAGGTTTTAAGGTGTCATTCATTGATGGGAAGGTTCGTTTTTGGCAAAGGAATCTAAGAGATGCATTTACTCTAGGATTCAAAGTTGAAGGTCTCTACTAGGTTGGAGGAAGTTTGTTGGGAGCAATGATTTGTGACACCTCTCTTCAATCTGAATGATGGCATCGAAGATTTGCTCACCTTCATTTCAAAGTCTTACGTGATCTAAGGACGATGGTCGTCGGGATGCCCGAATTCAACTTGAATCATCCAGGTGGTGCCTTTTATTTTTCGATGTTGCCATTAACCCCATGCTTGGTCCTGTAGAGCCATTTTGAAGTCACTTGGTTTAGGAGATCGAAGTCTCCTAGGGTTTCGCTATTGCCGGAAGTTGCATGTTCCTGGGAACTGCTTCCTAGTCAAAGTTGTTGGAAGGGGTCGAAGATCTTGGAGGCTCACATGGTGTGGAGGGAAAGTCTGGTCTTGGTCTAGGGTGAAGAGTCTCAAAGAATACTATTGAAAGGAAGAATTTCTCTGACTGGGTTTTCCCCTTAACGGGGGTTTTGCCCTGGCATATGCCTATATCTCGTGTCTCTTGTTTTTGTGATCGTCATGTATGTATAATTGCTTGCTGAAAGATAAGTTAATAAAGAAGTAAAAGAAGCCAACACACTCACAAATAATTATGAAGAAAGGGGAATCAAACCCTAATATAATATCTTTGATTTTCCAACATCTTCATCCTCAATGAATTGTATAAATAGAGGTGACCTTTTCCTCGTTTGGACATCCTATCCTCGAAGAAGATCAAAATTCTGAGGACTGATAATGGAACCAAATATGAGTCTAATGAATTCAAAGACTATTGTACAAAAGCTGGCATTGAGAGTGAGACCACCACCGCATATACTCTTGAACAAAATGGTGTTGCTGAAAGGAATAATCGTACTATCATAGAAGCTATCCGGGCTATGCTTCATGATCAAGGTCTTCCAAAGTTCTTATGGGGAGAAGCTGCCAACAACAATGACTTTTCAACTCCTTGACTTTGACAAACCCTAGAAGCACACAATGGGTGCTTTGACGTAAAACAAATTGACTTTGATCATGAAACCTGTGCTATAAAATAACAATAATAAATTTTCTTTCTCTTTTACATCAAATACATAAAAATCAATAGTACATAGAATATTATGAAGATCGAACCTAGTTACATATTCCAACACTCTCTCTTAACTAGGGAAGTATTCATATTACATTGATGGTACATGGACATTCTCATACTGAAGAATTCTCATAAGAAGAGTTAGATTGGTAAGCCATCGCATAAGCTATCTTTTCAGCTTATATCAGTGCGTCTCATCATATCAACCAACATTGTCATATAGCAAGGATTTGACTAACAACTCTATCTCTCCACTAGATTAGAGCACAATGCTTAGGAGACAATGATTTATAGACACCTTCATCATTGTCTCTCAAGGCACATACTCCATCCGGATGTTCACAAGGTATGTCCTTTTAGGACCATTCCCCTCTTGGATTTACACATCCTCAAGGAATCTCCTCTTCAACTACTCTTGCCTATTGGATGCCCTACCTCATTCTCAAAGAGTATTGGTATTGGTCTTAGATGCTTACCCAATCCTTCATTATTTCTTCATGATGTAGATCCTACTCATTCCTTTACATGAAAGGAATATACCGAAGCTCCTTCTTAACTAGGGACTTGTTTTCAACAACAACTATTTATTCTTCCATGGAGATCATGATACTATCAACTACTTGTAGGGCTCCTCTTATTTTTATCATCATGTCATAAACTTCAACTTCTACATCATGGAGCCATCTTGTTCTATAACTTTGTAGGGCTTTGACCATCTTCTACATCACTTCCTTTTAGCGAAACATAGTGTGGAACCAACTAATGCTAGTCATCTCATCCTTCTTTTCATCAGAAAGTGATCTTCTTTGTCATCATTTGACTATCTTTCATACTGCTACCTCTTCCAAGTTATGTTCCTTTCAGAATTATTCATTCAATTCTAGTTGTAGGTGAATTTCAACAACCTTCTTGTAGGTAGCCTTGTTCTAATCCAACCAAACGCTTGCTTTCAAAAATCAAAAGTGAATATCAAACCAATAATTACCTCTTTATGATTACCCTTTGTCATAAGATCTGCTTCTGCAACATCAACATCTTTTTGCATACGATACGAATCTATCTCCAAGACATTTATAATCAACGTTCTCTTTTCTTTACTATACTTGTTAGAGTCTTCATAGCTTCTTCATGGAGATGTCATAGCTAATCCTTCTAATTGTTATCAGATGTTGATTAATCATCTTATCCAAGTAGCTGTAGGCACATCTTCATGAACTCTCCTTTCATCTTCTTCACATGTTGCTTCTTCGGGATCTCTATACATAGCTCTTGTATGGGAACGATTGTTTCCCACCACCTCATATTCTTCATGAGATCATATGAGGTTGATTCTATCATGTCATAATGTAGAAGAGTTCAAGGAAAACTGTTTTTATGCCTTGATTTGTCATTCATAAGGAAAAGTTGCTTCTTCTTCAATCATGCTCATGAGATAGAGTATTCTAACCATTCTATCTACAACTATGTGATGACATGATATCTATGTATTAAAAATTACCAAATATGTACATACCTCTTCCTTCATGTGGTCATCTAGACTTCCTTTCCCTTGTTAGAAGGTGAAAATATTTCAATCAAACTGTCATGCTGCATTTCCTGTCATCATACCTTTATAATTCTAAACTATGAATCCCACACTAGGTGGAATGTAGACTATCTATGTAACACCTGCTTCTTCCAAGTAGAGGTGAACCTTTTCAACAAAGATTCCAGTGGAGGATCCTGATGATCCTTATTCTGCAAATTCTTCTTTCGAATGATGATGTGATGAGCCTCTTCCTTTCTATTTAGTAAGATGAGTGCTTGAACCATGCAAACTGCTACTTCTACTATGCTTTTAAAAATGATGGCATCTCAATTATTGCTATAATGCATCCTATCATAATTGTAATGCTTCCTACCATGACTCTTTTCTTGAAAATAAACTCAATGTATGGGAGACCTTTAATAGTAGAGGTCCTTCATTTCTTCCTTCTTAGATTTCTTCTCTTCCGGTTCTTCTACTTCTTCGTTCACATGGGCTTCACTTCTTTCTTTCCTTTTCTTGAGTTTAGGACAATTTCTCTTGAAGTGCCCATATTCATTACATTTAGAACACTGAATCTTAGACGTAAATTTTCTTTTGAGGTTTCTTATGAGGCTCAAAGCTTCCAAACTTTCCTTTCTTTCTTGTCATAGCTGTAAATGCTTGTGTTTTCTCATTTGATCCAATGTCATTCTTTGCTTTTAATCTGGTTTCTTCAATTTTACATAATGCTCATAGATCATTGAATGGAGTAGCTTCCTTCTTTCCATTGATGCTTGATACAAAGTTGCCTTATTCATCTGGTTGTGCATTGAGTACACAAGTGGTCATCTCTGGATCTGACATTGTTTCTCCTAACTCTTGTGTTGATTTGGGGTAGCATCAGATGTGCTCTAGCCACGAAATTTGGTGGAGAGGTTGGGGCACATGAGATCTCCAATACCCAGAAAAGGTTTGGGCAGATTCTAAATAGATCAGGAGATATTAAAATAATTAATATTTTTAATAGAGTCTCTAAGTCTAAACTTAGGGAAAATATAATATTAATGTGTATTAATATGAATCTGTGTTAGAGTGGTCCAAAAGACATGGATCAAGCCAGATCTAATCTTAGCCGTTGATTAGGGACTTAATCTTGGCCGTTGATATGTCAATGGGAAAAGTATAAGAGGAGGCTTGAGGGTCACTTGAAGAACACACCAAAGTGATAAGTCATTCTATTCTATAAAGCGGGGTTTGCTAAGAGGGATAGAATTAGTGATCGGGAGAGCAGCTGAGGGGCATTGAGTACAGAGAGACAGAGAGGCAAAGATAGTGCCGGAAGAGTAGCCAAAGAGAGAGACGTAGGAGCAGCCAATGCTCACGCAGGGCCACGCAGAAGCAGCTAAGTGCTGTGCAGAGCACCAGAGAGACCAACGTAGCTGACGCAGAGGATCAGAGAGCTGACACAGGGCCTCCTGGGGCTAACGCAGGGCCAATGTTGGGCTAGGAGAGGCTGATGTAGTCTAGATTGGGTAGACACTGGGGTTTTGGGGTAGATTGGTGCTGAGTCGCTGCTGGAAGGATTATCTAGGGTTTCAGCTAGTAGATTTGTCAGAAACTGAAAGGTATTACTGCCAAGGAAATTCTTTGTTGGGTAGGCCAGTTTCGGCACCCAGATTGTACTCTGATATTGCTTAATAAGAAAACCGTTAGATCGTTGCACTGGTTTTCCCACATTGGGTTTTTCCGGGGACATTAGTCCAAAAATAATGGTGTCATATGGTGTATTTGTTCTTGTTTCTTTTAGTTGTTGATCTGTAATATGTTGCATGCACTGGTGTTTATTTCTCAATATTTACATTGTAAATAGCTTGTTAAGGAAAAATAACAAGTAGGTAGGAATAAATCAGATAAAGTGCATGGGGGTTTTCAACATGGTATCAGAGCGTGATTGCAGATCATAGGAGGACTAAATGACATCAGCCGAGTGGAGCAATAGCAGCAGAAAACAACTGTCTCGAGGTGACAAAAGTTGTTTCTAGCAACGCAGAAGCCAAGGAGTGTGACGCAGAGCTAGCCAGGGCCATGCAGAGGAAGCCAGAGCTGCGCAGAGCCCCAAAAAGGCTAGCGTCACTGACGCAGAGGGCCAGAGTGCTGATGTCGGGCATCCTAGGGTTGACGCAGACCCATCCGGGGTGACACAGACCCAGCGTGAAGTAGAAAGGGGCTGATGCAGTTCATAGATAGGCAGTTGCTGGGGTCTAGAAGGCTGCAGGAATATTGCAGAGTGGAGCTAGTGGGGTACTATAGTCAGAACAATACCTGACAAAGCAGGGCCAGAGGAGTTGTTACCAAGGGTTTCTAGTCGAGGAACCCAGATCAGCAATGCAGTTGCACAAGACGATCAGAGTAGGGGGCATCTCGACAAGCGGCAAAAGGATTTTCAGGAGGGAAATCAAGACTCAGAGGGAGTCTAGAAGAGAACTTCCAGACGGGAAGTAGAGACTTAGAGGAGTTAAACAGAGAACTTCCAGGAGGGAAGTAGAGGAACATCATGGCACTACATGGGGTAAGAGACCAGGATAGATTGGATAGAGCATTGAACTTCGCAGTCTAGAAGGCTAGAATCTTATTCGTGCTTGACAGGAATTGTGTCAAGAACTTTGCCTTGAAGGTAATAGCTGTCCTAGTCGACCCCAGTGATAATGACAGGTACGAGGAGGCGATGGCGAGGGCCAAGTGCATTATCCTTGATAGGGTCAAGGATCATGTGGTACCACATATAACTGAGAAGGAAATGAAATTTGAGATGTGGGAGGCTCTCAAGAAGCTATACCAGCATACTTCAGTGCAGAGAAGAATGCTGCTTGAGAATCAGATGAGGTTGTATCAGATGAAGAAGGGACAATCGATTGACACCTTCCTTGGAGGAGTGAATGAGATCCGAGACCAGTTGACTACTATGGGAGTGACACTGGATCGGGATCTAATGGTGAGGACAACCCTGAATGCTGTCTCAGAAGACTGGGAAGTATTTGTCCAGAGTATACTAGGCAGAGGGACACTTCCACCTTGGGACAACATGTGGGTAGCTCTTCCCCAAAAAGAGATTAGACGACAGTCGAAGACAGGTAGCAGTAGCAAGGGGATCAAAGTCAAGCAGGAGGAGGAAGATGTGGCCCTATCATCTGAGGGAAAGTAGGAGAAGCGGAAAAAGAAAGATCTCTCAAAGATCAAGTAATTCCACTGTGGGGATTTGGGTCATTATGCGATCCAGTGTCCAAGGAAGAAGAGTAAGGGAGAGCCTTCCGAGACTAAGGTAGTGCCAGCACATGCAAAGAAGGAAGTTTTGATAGATGATGACTGTGCCATGAGTGCGCATGCACCACTTGAGCGGAAGTGGGGAGACATCGACGTTAGCCTCACTCTCTTTAAAATCAATAATAAATCCAATTATTAAATTAAATAAATAAAATCATGAGAATTCCTCAAACTAAGGATTCTAGTTTGGATGAGAGATTCTCTCCAACTAGCTCTCCTAAATTAGTGTGTAAGTTGAGAAATTGTCTCAACCAAGTGAGTTTAAGATAGACGCACTGTCTTAAGACCACTTACTCATGTATTTAAATGTATTATTAAGTTTTTTGAATAATGTAAAGAGTGAATTACATGAGTATGAGAGACCACATGATGGCTCTCTGCCTTTTCTGCCAATTTAATGTTTGTGTGTTAATTTGTTGTGCATATGGTTATATGGCTGTGTGATTCTTCTTTATGTGGTATCAGAGCCAAGTAACCTTGGCTCTGGCGAGAAGGAATTTGATCTTGTGAAATTTGTGTTTGTCGTTAAAGTTTGAGCGTTGTAGCTAAGTAGAGGCCTGCATTGGAAATTAGAGAGAGAGATTTCAGTGCATGATGTGACTAAAAAGGAGATATTTGTTGAGCCATCGTGGATATCAATTGAAAGAGTTGAGCGTCATTCCATGATAGATTTGTGTCAGAAACACGTTCTCTTACTGATCTCACTCCTTGCAACATCCTGATTCTGAAGTTGATGTCCGCTGTAGTGCGTAAAAGGTGAGAGCGCCATTTCCTATAACACTGACAAGATTCGGAGTGGTGCTGTGTGGAAGAGCATCTGTTGTTCATTTCCAGGGCATGGGTTTATGCGTGCATAAACACCATCTTCCTACAGTGTGTAGAAATGAGGTGCTCTTGAAGTTAGTGATTGCAGTGGAGACTTGCGTTGCATCTGGCTTGGGAGGGCTATTTCCTAATAATCCTTCTAAAACCGAAGAAAACATTACCTTCATTGGAGCCGTAGCTTGACTACCATTGACATGACTATCTAGTTGATCTGTAGAGAAGAAATTAGATGTAGGCGGAGCAGTAGTGATGGATGGTGGCGGCATGATGGCCAGGATTTCATTGTCACCGTCGTGGCCTGGATTCTGATCATCTCTGCTACTTCCACAGGTGGTTTGCTCAAGAAGCTCCTCTTGCTGCTGGTCCTGGTCTCGAGTCCTGTTGAACTTTTCTAAATTAGAATATCTGAGAATCCCCTTCGTGTACCACGCATCCAATTGGTAGAAATATGGACAAGTATTATTATTCCCGAGGCATTCTCTGTTACTTTCTTTGGCCTTTCTGAAATACTTATTGATATTTTCCCACTTTTCTTTGCATCTTTTGGCGCTGCAATGATATCCCATAGCTACCATTTCTGTTGAAATTTGGTCCCACAGCTGAGCTTTAGGTCCAGAATCATGAAACTTAGGTTACAGTGCGCTCCTCAGTTTGATTAGTCCATGCACTTCCTGCTTAGGCTACCGCTTGCTGTTTGGATCCAAGCTGTCAGTATCATTATTATCTTTATTTATCTCCTCGGGCCGCGGATGAATTGCTGAGGCAATGCGTGGGACCGGCGAGAATATGCAAATGTTAGCTACCATCAATTCAATCAGCTGGAATGAGTTCGAAAAAACCACATTTTCTTCAACTACTGCAAAGATACTAAACCAAAACCAAAGGAATGTAAGCTAAATCCATGGTATGAGTGTCGATGTCAAAGATTGAAGTTGCGACTCATTTGCAATTTGGTAAGTGGTTGTTCCTCATGTTCAATACGAGGACTATGGTACTTGCATTGCTCAGGGAGATATGGCAGCGAGGGGCAGTTTGAAATCACTGGTTTTTTATAGAGTCTAAGTTGTCTTTTGATGTGGATTATGAATTGATTTGTGAGTGAAATTGTGAACTATGTCCGCTTCTCCATTTTTTCTTTAAAAAAAAAAGAAATTTGAAATGTTATTATTGTAATCCGAAGTAATATTTTACTTTGAGAGCGATTGAGTCAGTGCAGGAAGTTTTTGAAAACAATTTGCTTCCAAAGTTTGCAAGTGTGACATTCTCATTGAGAAGTTTCCACGACAAGTTGTGACATTGAAGATTGATGTACTCCCATACTTAAATAAAAACATATCTTTTTGATGGTGATTGTGTCCCAGATCTGCCCGAAATTGAATAAGGGGATCTTAGGTGCACCGTGTGTAATGTATGCATGTGCATGACTTGTGTTCAAATTATCTCTTTGTATTATGCTTAAACAAAACAATTGCATGCACATAAGAAAGTTTACATATACAAGTCATTGATCAAGCCCCTAAAATCAAAGCTCCCATAATCAATTAAGTTCATAAGCACAAAGCGTCACATCATCGACTTCATAAAAGTAATATTCTGCAACAACATTTCACAACAGCTAATTCATGCCATCAAGTTAAGGACGCTACAACATCAAGCATTTCAAGTCAAGACATTTCTGCATCAACATCCAATCAAGCTGTCATCTACATCAATACAACAATTTTTTGGCAATTGCACTTGCGCCATTTTTTTTAATAAGCTCAATACAAAACTATAACATGCAAATCATAATTTGTAAGTTGAATTGTAATCAAAGTCAAATTTAGTTGAATTGTAAGGGTGCATTCTTGGTTGTAACCGACACCCTAATTTGAATTGTTAAGGTGAATACATTAAGTCAAGTAAGTCTTAAACTGAGTCATCAAGATTGAACTTGTCATTTGTCTCTTGGGTGCATTTTCGATAGTGTTTGACACCCTTTATTTTGTTTAAATCAGCACATTCAGTGAGTACATTCAAGAAAGCACAAAGTGTCAAGTAACCAAATCAAGTACAACAGTTCAATGCACAACTAGCGAGCCTGTGTAAAGTTCATTAAAGCATTCATAATGTTTCATTCAAGCAAAGTGATCATCATCAAGCGAGCGTATAATCAGCAGTTCAAGAAAGTATTTAAAAGCATCAGCAATCAACAACCAATACAAGAGAGCGTGTCATTTCAGTGATCGACTCAAGTGAGCAATTTTTTTCAAGTACGACTTCTACGACAAGCGAGCCTGACTTCAAAGTAAGCAAGGCAACATGGTGACACACATTCAGTTGTCCCAAATTATTAACAATTTAATTTTATCATTAGTCGGTGACATAATGCAAATCAACAATCAACTCTTGTTGACATTCAAGTGCATATTCAACATGCACATGAAACGATTGAGTTCCTTCAACTGGAGTTGCAATTGCAGAGAAATGAGTTGCAAGAGAAGCGTGTTGCTTCCAAGTCTTTGACCAATCCAGAGACGACTGATCATTCGACTTCATTCATCCAACTAGCTTCAAGTGTTGAAGTTGTTCCAGTTCAACTTTCTTCCAAACTCATCATCAAGCCATGGGAAGAAATTCAAAGTAATCGAAATCGACGTGGCTTAGGATATGTCAAAGATGATGCCAACTTGCATATCTCAGATTATTCAAGGCCCATTAAGTTTGTCAGTGCAGGATTTCTTGCACAAATCACATCGGCTAGTTCTGAGAAAGCTACCGACAAACAGACGTGCATGCAAACTAAAGTTGTAGTCAAACCAAAATGCCTTCATTGTCAAAGAATCGGTCATCTGAAAGATCAGTGTTTTGATCTCCATCCTTGTCACCATTGTGGCAAGAAGAATCATTCATCAGAGAAATGCTGCAAACAAGACCAACCTGCCATATTAAAGATCAATTATACATGGGCTGATCCTTGGGAATGGTAGTCAATCGTAAAATGATTCTATAAGTTTTACAACAAAATTCAATCTCAAGTCTTGCAGCCAATAGTTAATTGAAGATGTTACTCTTATGCACCTGAAAGTGGGAGTACACCAGTGAAACACTCCTACACCTACAGGGGGGGTTTAGATATATTTTGGAGAAGATTGCCTCTACTTTCAGCTGACAAAGGGGGGAAATGTCAATGAAATTGAGAAGTGGTTGTCAGACTGAAAGTCTCGACAACATCAACGAAGCAGCCAGTGGGCATCTTCATTAGCTAGTGGGCAATCATCATCAACAAATACGCCAGTGGGCATTCATCAAATTGTGTCAGTGGACATCGCATGTTGTTTTCAAGCAAAGGACAATTGGATCCTTTTGTGGCTTGGCACATGATGGAGTTGTCAAGCGAGATTCAGTGATGAATCAAACATGCAGCTGATTCATGTTCTCTTCAGATTTGAGTTTTTTTCAACATCCAACTTTGGCAGTTTTTCAGGCAAATATTTCTTTTGAGGATCAACTTGAGAACTTGGAAGATGGTTTCTTGTTCATTTTCGATTTATCATTGAGGGGGGGAATGTTGTTAGCCTCACTCTCTTTAAAATCAATAATAAATCCAATTATTAAATTAAATAAATAAAATCATGAGAATTCCTCAAACTAAGGATTCTAGTTTGGATGAGAGATTCTCTCCAACTAGCTCTCCTAAATTAGTGTGTAAGTTGAGAAATTGTCTCAACCAAGTGAGTTTAAGATAGACGCACTATCTTAAGACCACTTGTTCATGTATTTAAATGTATTATTAAATTTTTTGAATAATGTAAAGAGTGAATTGCATGAGTATGAGAGACCACATGATGGCTCTTTGCCTTTTTCGCTAGTTTAATGTTTGTGTGTTAATTTGTTGTGCATATGGTTATATGGCTGTGTGATTCTTCTTCAATCAAGCTGTAGTCAGGCGGACTACAGGCGATGAGGGGCTGGATCCTCGAGGTACCTAGCTTCTTGGATTAGACCTTGCTATGGGAGCCTCATCGAGGAGTAGCAGGACTCGCTGAGTCGAGTAGAGACAGATGCAGATGGAGCAACAGAGAGAGGTACAGTGCAAGAGTCCTGAGATAGTGCAAGGCTAGCAGGCTGCAACAGTGCGAGAGGCATAGGAGTGTTGCGTCAGTGCAGGACAACACAGAGAGGTGTGCAATGGTGCGAGATGCAGGGAGTTGTTGCAGCAGCGCAGAGGTCAGAGAGGGAGCACTTATCAGCGGTAGAAGGAGATTCAACATCAGTGGGTGTCTCTAGCCCAACAGGGAGGTCAGTTGGGAGATCAGTTAGTTACTTCTCAGTAACTGAGTTGCAGTGCAGCAGTGGGCAACACGATGCAACATGATGAGAGGAGGTGCAGTGCGGATGTAGTGTTGGGAGAAAGGACCAGCAACAACACAGATGCAGAGGGAGCTGTCGTACAAATGCAGTAGTGGCAGTGGCAAAACCATGGGCAGCAGTACATGAGGCAACAATACAGAGGATGTTGGGTAGGAAGGCCTAGCATCAACAAAGGTACCGATGTCGGATGATCAGAGTACTACTCAGTGAGGAGTATTGCTAGAGCACAATCCTCGCTAAGAGGGAGTGTTGATTTGGGGTAGCATCAAATGTGCTCTATCCACGAAATTTGGTGGAGAGGTTAGGGCACATGAGATCTCCAATACCCAGAAATGGTTTGGGCAGATTCTAAATAGGTCAGGAGATATTAAAATAATTAAAATTTTTAATGGAGTCCAAAAGTTTAAACTTAGGGTAAATAAAACATTAATGTGTATTAATATGAATCTGTGTTAGAGTGGTCCAAAAGACATGGATCAAGCTAGATCGAATCTTAGCTGTTGATTAGGGACTTAATCTCAGCCATTGATATGTCAACAAGAAAAGTATAAGAGGAGGCTTGAGGGTCACTTAGAGAACACACCAGAGTGATCAATCATTCTATTCTCTAGAGTGGGGTTTGCTAAGAGAGATAGAATTAGTGATTGGGAGAGCAACTGAGGGGCATTGAGTA
>APFE030939213.1:56282-84924 GCA_000404065.3 Pinus taeda | reverse complement strand
AATAGCTGTCCTAGTCGACCCCAGTGATAATGACAGGTACGAGGAGGCGATGGCGAGGGCCAAGTGCATTATCCTTGATAGGGTCAAGGATCATGTGGTACCACATATAACTGAGAAGGAAATGAAATTTGAGATGTGGGAGGCTCTCAAGAAGCTATACCAGCATACTTCAGTGCAGAGAAGAATGCTGCTTGAGAATCAGATGAGGTTGTATCAGATGAAGAAGGGACAATCGATTGACACCTTCCTTGGAGGAGTGAATGAGATCCGAGACCAGTTGACTACTATGGGAGTGACACTGGATCGGGATCTAATGGTGAGGACAACCCTGAATGCTGTCTCAGAAGACTGGGAAGTATTTGTCCAGAGTATACTAGGCAGAGGGACACTTCCACCTTGGGACAACATGTGGGTAGCTCTTCCCCAAAAAGAGATTAGACGACAGTCGAAGACAGGTAGCAGTAGCAAGGGGATCAAAGTCAAGCAGGAGGAGGAAGATGTGGCCCTATCATCTGAGGGAAAGTAGGAGAAGCGGAAAAAGAAAGATCTCTCAAAGATCAAGTAATTCCACTGTGGGGATTTGGGTCATTATGCGATCCAGTGTCCAAGGAAGAAGAGTAAGGGAGAGCCTTCCGAGACTAAGGTAGTGCCAGCACATGCAAAGAAGGAAGTTTTGATAGATGATGACTGTGCCATGAGTGCGCATGCACCACTTGAGCGGAAGTGGGGAGACATCGACGTTAGCCTCACTCTCTTTAAAATCAATAATAAATCCAATTATTAAATTAAATAAATAAAATCATGAGAATTCCTCAAACTAAGGATTCTAGTTTGGATGAGAGATTCTCTCCAACTAGCTCTCCTAAATTAGTGTGTAAGTTGAGAAATTGTCTCAACCAAGTGAGTTTAAGATAGACGCACTGTCTTAAGACCACTTACTCATGTATTTAAATGTATTATTAAGTTTTTTGAATAATGTAAAGAGTGAATTACATGAGTATGAGAGACCACATGATGGCTCTCTGCCTTTTCTGCCAATTTAATGTTTGTGTGTTAATTTGTTGTGCATATGGTTATATGGCTGTGTGATTCTTCTTTATGTGGTATCAGAGCCAAGTAACCTTGGCTCTGGCGAGAAGGAATTTGATCTTGTGAAATTTGTGTTTGTCGTTAAAGTTTGAGCGTTGTAGCTAAGTAGAGGCCTGCATTGGAAATTAGAGAGAGAGATTTCAGTGCATGATGTGACTAAAAAGGAGATATTTGTTGAGCCATCGTGGATATCAATTGAAAGAGTTGAGCGTCATTCCATGATAGATTTGTGTCAGAAACACGTTCTCTTACTGATCTCACTCCTTGCAACATCCTGATTCTGAAGTTGATGTCCGCTGTAGTGCGTAAAAGGTGAGAGCGCCATTTCCTATAACACTGACAAGATTCGGAGTGGTGCTGTGTGGAAGAGCATCTGTTGTTCATTTCCAGGGCATGGGTTTATGCGTGCATAAACACCATCTTCCTACAGTGTGTAGAAATGAGGTGCTCTTGAAGTTAGTGATTGCAGTGGAGACTTGCGTTGCATCTGGCTTGGGAGGGCTATTTCCTAATAATCCTTCTAAAACCGAAGAAAACATTACCTTCATTGGAGCCGTAGCTTGACTACCATTGACATGACTATCTAGTTGATCTGTAGAGAAGAAATTAGATGTAGGCGGAGCAGTAGTGATGGATGGTGGCGGCATGATGGCCAGGATTTCATTGTCACCGTCGTGGCCTGGATTCTGATCATCTCTGCTACTTCCACAGGTGGTTTGCTCAAGAAGCTCCTCTTGCTGCTGGTCCTGGTCTCGAGTCCTGTTGAACTTTTCTAAATTAGAATATCTGAGAATCCCCTTCGTGTACCACGCATCCAATTGGTAGAAATATGGACAAGTATTATTATTCCCGAGGCATTCTCTGTTACTTTCTTTGGCCTTTCTGAAATACTTATTGATATTTTCCCACTTTTCTTTGCATCTTTTGGCGCTGCAATGATATCCCATAGCTACCATTTCTGTTGAAATTTGGTCCCACAGCTGAGCTTTAGGTCCAGAATCATGAAACTTAGGTTACAGTGCGCTCCTCAGTTTGATTAGTCCATGCACTTCCTGCTTAGGCTACCGCTTGCTGTTTGGATCCAAGCTGTCAGTATCATTATTATCTTTATTTATCTCCTCGGGCCGCGGATGAATTGCTGAGGCAATGCGTGGGACCGGCGAGAATATGCAAATGTTAGCTACCATCAATTCAATCAGCTGGAATGAGTTCGAAAAAACCACATTTTCTTCAACTACTGCAAAGATACTAAACCAAAACCAAAGGAATGTAAGCTAAATCCATGGTATGAGTGTCGATGTCAAAGATTGAAGTTGCGACTCATTTGCAATTTGGTAAGTGGTTGTTCCTCATGTTCAATACGAGGACTATGGTACTTGCATTGCTCAGGGAGATATGGCAGCGAGGGGCAGTTTGAAATCACTGGTTTTTTATAGAGTCTAAGTTGTCTTTTGATGTGGATTATGAATTGATTTGTGAGTGAAATTGTGAACTATGTCCGCTTCTCCATTTTTTCTTTAAAAAAAAAAGAAATTTGAAATGTTATTATTGTAATCCGAAGTAATATTTTACTTTGAGAGCGATTGAGTCAGTGCAGGAAGTTTTTGAAAACAATTTGCTTCCAAAGTTTGCAAGTGTGACATTCTCATTGAGAAGTTTCCACGACAAGTTGTGACATTGAAGATTGATGTACTCCCATACTTAAATAAAAACATATCTTTTTGATGGTGATTGTGTCCCAGATCTGCCCGAAATTGAATAAGGGGATCTTAGGTGCACCGTGTGTAATGTATGCATGTGCATGACTTGTGTTCAAATTATCTCTTTGTATTATGCTTAAACAAAACAATTGCATGCACATAAGAAAGTTTACATATACAAGTCATTGATCAAGCCCCTAAAATCAAAGCTCCCATAATCAATTAAGTTCATAAGCACAAAGCGTCACATCATCGACTTCATAAAAGTAATATTCTGCAACAACATTTCACAACAGCTAATTCATGCCATCAAGTTAAGGACGCTACAACATCAAGCATTTCAAGTCAAGACATTTCTGCATCAACATCCAATCAAGCTGTCATCTACATCAATACAACAATTTTTTGGCAATTGCACTTGCGCCATTTTTTTTAATAAGCTCAATACAAAACTATAACATGCAAATCATAATTTGTAAGTTGAATTGTAATCAAAGTCAAATTTAGTTGAATTGTAAGGGTGCATTCTTGGTTGTAACCGACACCCTAATTTGAATTGTTAAGGTGAATACATTAAGTCAAGTAAGTCTTAAACTGAGTCATCAAGATTGAACTTGTCATTTGTCTCTTGGGTGCATTTTCGATAGTGTTTGACACCCTTTATTTTGTTTAAATCAGCACATTCAGTGAGTACATTCAAGAAAGCACAAAGTGTCAAGTAACCAAATCAAGTACAACAGTTCAATGCACAACTAGCGAGCCTGTGTAAAGTTCATTAAAGCATTCATAATGTTTCATTCAAGCAAAGTGATCATCATCAAGCGAGCGTATAATCAGCAGTTCAAGAAAGTATTTAAAAGCATCAGCAATCAACAACCAATACAAGAGAGCGTGTCATTTCAGTGATCGACTCAAGTGAGCAATTTTTTTCAAGTACGACTTCTACGACAAGCGAGCCTGACTTCAAAGTAAGCAAGGCAACATGGTGACACACATTCAGTTGTCCCAAATTATTAACAATTTAATTTTATCATTAGTCGGTGACATAATGCAAATCAACAATCAACTCTTGTTGACATTCAAGTGCATATTCAACATGCACATGAAACGATTGAGTTCCTTCAACTGGAGTTGCAATTGCAGAGAAATGAGTTGCAAGAGAAGCGTGTTGCTTCCAAGTCTTTGACCAATCCAGAGACGACTGATCATTCGACTTCATTCATCCAACTAGCTTCAAGTGTTGAAGTTGTTCCAGTTCAACTTTCTTCCAAACTCATCATCAAGCCATGGGAAGAAATTCAAAGTAATCGAAATCGACGTGGCTTAGGATATGTCAAAGATGATGCCAACTTGCATATCTCAGATTATTCAAGGCCCATTAAGTTTGTCAGTGCAGGATTTCTTGCACAAATCACATCGGCTAGTTCTGAGAAAGCTACCGACAAACAGACGTGCATGCAAACTAAAGTTGTAGTCAAACCAAAATGCCTTCATTGTCAAAGAATCGGTCATCTGAAAGATCAGTGTTTTGATCTCCATCCTTGTCACCATTGTGGCAAGAAGAATCATTCATCAGAGAAATGCTGCAAACAAGACCAACCTGCCATATTAAAGATCAATTATACATGGGCTGATCCTTGGGAATGGTAGTCAATCGTAAAATGATTCTATAAGTTTTACAACAAAATTCAATCTCAAGTCTTGCAGCCAATAGTTAATTGAAGATGTTACTCTTATGCACCTGAAAGTGGGAGTACACCAGTGAAACACTCCTACACCTACAGGGGGGGTTTAGATATATTTTGGAGAAGATTGCCTCTACTTTCAGCTGACAAAGGGGGGAAATGTCAATGAAATTGAGAAGTGGTTGTCAGACTGAAAGTCTCGACAACATCAACGAAGCAGCCAGTGGGCATCTTCATTAGCTAGTGGGCAATCATCATCAACAAATACGCCAGTGGGCATTCATCAAATTGTGTCAGTGGACATCGCATGTTGTTTTCAAGCAAAGGACAATTGGATCCTTTTGTGGCTTGGCACATGATGGAGTTGTCAAGCGAGATTCAGTGATGAATCAAACATGCAGCTGATTCATGTTCTCTTCAGATTTGAGTTTTTTTCAACATCCAACTTTGGCAGTTTTTCAGGCAAATATTTCTTTTGAGGATCAACTTGAGAACTTGGAAGATGGTTTCTTGTTCATTTTCGATTTATCATTGAGGGGGGGAATGTTAACCTCACTCTCTTAAAAATCAATAATAAATCCAATTATTAAATTAAATAAATAAAATCATGAGAATTCCTCAAACCAAGGGTTCTAGTTTGGATGAGAGATTCTCTCCAACTAGCTCTCCTAAATTAGTGTGTAAGTTGAGAAATTGTCTCAACCAAGTGAGTCTAAGATAGACACACTATCTTAAGACCACTTGTTCATGTATTTAAATGTATTATTAAATTTTTTGAATAATGTAAAGAGTGAATTGCATGAGTATGAGAGACCACATGATGGCTCTTTGCCTTTTTCGCTAGTTTAATGTTTGTGTGTTAATTTGTTGTGCATATGGTTATATGGCTGTGTGATTCTTCTTCAATCAAGCTGTAGTCAGGCGGACTACAGGCGATGAGGGGCTGGATCCTCGAGGTACCTAGCTTCTTGGATTAGACCTTGCTATGGGAGCCTCATCGAGGAGTAGCAGGACTCGCTGAGTCGAGTAGAGACAGATGCAGATGGAGCAACAGAGAGAGGTACAGTGCAAGAGTCCTGAGATAGTGCAAGGCTAGCAGGCTGCAACAGTGCGAGAGGCATAGGAGTGTTGCGTCAGTGCAGGACAACACAGAGAGGTGTGCAATGGTGCGAGATGCAGGGAGTTGTTGCAGCAGCGCAGAGGTCAGAGAGGGAGCACTTATCAGCGGTAGAAGGAGATTCAACATCAGTGGGTGTCTCTAGCCCAACAGGGAGGTCAGTTGGGAGATCAGTTAGTTACTTCTCAGTAACTGAGTTGCAGTGCAGCAGTGGGCAACACGATGCAACATGATGAGAGGAGGTGCAGTGCGGATGTAGTGTTGGGAGAAAGGACCAGCAACAACACAGATGCAGAGGGAGCTGTCGTACAAATGCAGTAGTGGCAGTGGCAAAACCATGGGCAGCAGTACATGAGGCAACAATACAGAGGATGTTGGGTAGGAAGGCCTAGCATCAACAAAGGTACCGATGTCGGATGATCAGAGTACTACTCAGTGAGGAGTATTGCTAGAGCACAATCCTCGCTAAGAGGGAGTGTTGATTTGGGGTAGCATCAAATGTGCTCTATCCACGAAATTTGGTGGAGAGGTTAGGGCACATGAGATCTCCAATACCCAGAAATGGTTTGGGCAGATTCTAAATAGGTCAGGAGATATTAAAATAATTAAAATTTTTAATGGAGTCCAAAAGTTTAAACTTAGGGTAAATAAAACATTAATGTGTATTAATATGAATCTGTGTTAGAGTGGTCCAAAAGACATGGATCAAGCTAGATCGAATCTTAGCTGTTGATTAGGGACTTAATCTCAGCCATTGATATGTCAACAAGAAAAGTATAAGAGGAGGCTTGAGGGTCACTTAGAGAACACACCAGAGTGATCAATCATTCTATTCTCTAGAGTGGGGTTTGCTAAGAGAGATAGAATTAGTGATTGGGAGAGCAACTGAGGGGCATTGAGTACAGAGAGACAGAGAGGCAAAGATAGTGCTGGTAGAGTAGCCACAGAGAGAGATGCAGGAGCAGCCAGTGCTCAAGCAGGGCCATGCAGAGGCAACTAAGTGTTGCGTAGAGCACTAGAGAGGCCAGCATAGCTGACACAGAGGCTCAGAGAGCTGAGGTAGGGCCTCCTGGGGCTGATGCAGGCCAAGATAGGTTGACGCAGGGCTAGCGCTGGGCTAGGAGAGGTTGACATAGTCCAGATTGGGCAGATGTTGGGGTTTCTAGGGCAGATTGGTGCTGAGTAGCTGCGGAAAGGATTAGCCAGGGTTTTAGCCAGTAGATTTGTTAGAAATTGAGAGGTATTACTGCCAAGGAAATTCTCTATTGGGTAGGCCAGTTTCGGCACCCAGATTGTACTATGATATTGCTTAATAATAAAACCCTCAGATAGCTACACTGGTTTTCCCACATTGGGTTTTTTCGGGTACATTAGTCCAAAAATAATGGTGTCATATGGTGTGTTTGTTCTTGTTTCTTTTAGTTTCTGATCTGTAATATGTTGAGCATGCACTAGTGTTTATTTTCAGTGTTTACATTGTAAATAACTTGTTAAGGAAAATTAACATGTAGGTAGGAATAAATCAGATAAAGTGCATGGGGGGTTTCAACATCTTGTAGTTGATCTCTAATTTGAAATACCTTCGTGAGATATGAAGCTACCCCTTCTTTTGATACTTTCATTCTATATAATTCGGTTCTTAAAGATATTATTTCCCTAGTTGTACTTACAGAGTACAACCCTACCAACTTGTCATAGATCTCTTTTGATGTCTTCAATTTGGCTACAAAGGCAATGAGAAAATTCTTGATGGATTCAATGAGGATTCTTTGAGCCCTTATTTCTCCTTTCATATATTTTGATAATGCTTGAGATTTTTCTTGAGGCAACTTTGTGATGGAGCCCTTAACAAAATAAAAAACTTCATTTTCTGTAAGAATCAAATCGATTCTTTTCTTCCATGCAAGTTAGTTTGATGTCCAAACAAATTTATTTATCTCCTTGCAGAAAGTAGTCATTTGATTTGTAACTTGAGACATGAATATAAAGTACTTACTTGACAAATGAAGATGGCTCCTTGCTGATGACGTCTTCCACTAGAGTGTGAACTTTAGAATGAGAGAGGGATGTTCTACCTTCTTCAAGATGGCAATGCTTCTTCTTCAAGATAAGGAGATGTTCTTCTTTCTTCAAGGATGCTTGAGATGTGTTCTTTTCTTCAATATGAGGGGGATCACTTTGATTCCTTTGATGATGATGAAGAATGTGGAGGCTTCCCAAAACACTTCAAATGTGTAGAGTCCTTTCTTTGAGATGGAGGTGGGGTCCTTGAGGTCTTCTTTTCTTCTTCCAAGAGTTCTTTTTTCAAGATGATGATGACTAGATCTCCTCGATGGTCTTCCTCTTATATTCGACCCTTATGATCTTCAAAATGCCTTTCGTTATCACCTTAGCTTGGAAATCATGTTGAAAAAAGGGCAACCAAAGAAGTGGTGATTTCTCTAACTAGATTCCTTTCAAGATGATCACTTTGATTCCTTTGATGATGATGAAGAATGTGGAGGCTTCCCAAAACACTTCAAATGTGTAGAGTCCTTTCTTTGAGATGGAGGTGGGGTCCTTGAGGTCTTCTTTTCTTCTTCCAAGAGTTCTTTTTTCAAGATGATGATGACTAGATCTCCTCGATGGTCTTCCTCTTATATTCGACCCTTATGATCTTCAAAATGCCTTTCGTTATCACCTTAGCTCGGAAATCATGTTGAAAAATCTAGGGCAACCAAAGAAGTGGTGATTTCTCTAACTAGATCACTGCTTTGTGATATATTTAATCTTTTCTTGCTTAGGAGATTTACTTCTTCTTGTAGTTCTTATTATTGTGTTCTTATCATCAAAATACTTATCTCAATATGAACATCAAAGTAGACAAGTGGACACAAGGTATAGGCTACTAGCCAGGGCGAAAACCTCTCCTAGATTGGAAAACCCACAAGAAATTCTTCTGTTCTTATAGAATCTTCAAATGACGAATTCCAAGACCTTTAGACTTAAGACAAAGACCCCTCCAAGACCAAGTCAACCTTTCTTTCAATGTTCTTCAACTTAAACAAAGTCTACTATAGCCAAACTTCTCCAAATCCTCAATTTTGACCCATACAACACTTTTCTGCTCTTCTTTTCAATCCTGCAATTTTCGGCCTTACTGTAGTAGTTGCAACTTTGCACGTGTGAGAGCAATATGGTGAAAGAGGCCTTCTTCCTTCGCTTAGGAAGCTTCTTTCTTCTTAGTAATTCAACTTCCAAACTTGATCCTTTTGACACCAAACATCAACCTTTTAAGATGATTGCAATTTTGACCTTGCTGCAACAAAGTGATGCCCTATTTCTTTGCACGTGTGAGAGAGATGGATAGAGAAACTTCAGATTCCGATTCTTCTAGTTATATTCTAGTCTTTTGTTGTTCTTCGCTCTTCCTTCTTGCTTGATCGAACTTACTTGAATCCCTTCCAAATCAGGTTGAAAGCTATTGTATATATACACTTTTATGGAGCTCGAATAGCCCTAATGACGCTGACATTATCTCTGCTAGGCCTACTTGATGTTTGCTATGCCGACTTGGTCTTGGAGGGCATTTTGACATAAACTTGACTCAAATAAATTCTTTTGACTTGATACAAGATGCCCACAAGGGTCTATTACATATAACAATGACTCTTTTGACTCCTTGACTCTATGACAAATCCTAGAAGGACACAATGGGTGCTTTGACCAAAATGAAACTGACTTTGAGCATGAAACCCATGCTATAAAATAACAATAATAAATTCTCTTTCTCTTTTACATGAAATACATAAAAATCAATAATACATAGAATATTATGAAGACCGAACCTAGTTACATATTCCAACAACAACTTGCTTTGATGATTAATGTCATGTATCATTGCTAAAAGGGGTCTTCCAGTGACTCTATAGAACTCTTCAAATCTAGATCCCAATGTGAAAGCATCTCTCATAGAGGATCCAACATGCCAATCAAGTGCTTTTCCTTTGGTGAAAGCGACCCTCATTCCTTTGTCTTCCAAATTGGATATAGATACCAAATTCTTCTTGAATCTTGACACATACATCACATCATGAAGCAAACAGATTCCCTCAAGTCCAAGTGAAATTTAACAGACCCAAAGCCTTTAAGGGATGAGTGGACTTATCTCTAAGAATAATCTTCAAACTTGACTCCCTCTCTACTAAATTAGAGAGAACTTCGTTATACCTAGAGAAATGATTAGAGGCCTTGCTATCCACCAACCAACTATCCCAAGTATCTGGAGGAGAGGAACTAGAAAGTGTAGAAATAAGGAAATATTCAAATTGATTAGTAGCATTACTTTCATCCCTGGAATTTCTTGACCTCTTTTGTGGACGATAGCTTTCTTCACGACCATCAGGAGAGTCTCCTCTTCTTGTATTATTCCTTCTTCCATCTCTTCTATCATATGACCTATTGTTGTTGTACCCACAGTTATTGTTGTAGGACCTTGAAGTGTTTCTTCTTGGAGCATGTTTCTTCTTAGTGCAATCTCGAGCATAGTGACTCTTTCCATGACAATTGTAGCATTCAACATCTCTATCTCGTCTTCTTGAGTCCTTGGAGTCTTGGTTGGCTTGAGGAGGTCTTCTTACATTAGATGGATTTCCCTTTCCTTTGTTCTTGTTCTTGTTCTTCCCTTGAACAATGAAGGTAGTAGGATCTCCTTCATTTGTCCTTTGAATTCTCCCCCTAGATATCATCATTCTTTCCTTTTGATTGAGCAAGTAGCTCATTAAAGTAGGGATCCTTTCTCTATTGTTGATAAAAGTAATGAACATGTCCCATGATGAAGGAAGACCACTAATGGCAGTCATCACCAATTCCCTGTCAAGTACAATTTCTTTAGAAGTCCATAGTTGATCCCTAATTTCAATGATTCTCATGAAGAATGATTGTATAGTCTGTCCTTTATGCATCTTAGATTCCTTGAGTTGATTTTTCAAATCCATAATGTGGCTCAAATTGTTCACTTCATACATGCCAACAATCTTATCGTACATCTCTTTGGAAGTCTTCAAAGATGAAATATAAACAAGTAGATGATCTCTTAAAGAATCAATAATGATCTTCTTAGCTTTAATCTCACCTTTCTTGTGCTTGGATTTGGCAACTTGGGGAGCATTTTCTAGTGGTGGTGAGATCTTTGCTTTCACATATTCCAAGGCATCATACTCATCTAAGGTAACATTGATCCTGGTCTTCCAAGTTGCCAAGTTAGATGCATCAGCTAGCTTTTCATTATCCTTGAAGTATGAGGTAGACATCTTTAACAACCAAAATGACTTTTCAATCTGTTGCTCAAAGATGGATGCTCTTGCTCTATGTCTCTTGGGCTTGTCTTCACCTCAGCTCTGAAACCATGTTAATTTTTCATCAAGAATTGTACTATGATGAAACTATCACTTCAACAATTTTCAATAGCATCCAAATTACAATTTCCACTTCTTCAATTAACCAATAATAGTAGAGCAATAGTAGATAGAACAATTATACAATATGCACAATGAAAGACAACGAAGAGACAAGAGACACAATATATGCTCAATGACCAGGGAAAACCCCCACAAGGGGGAAAACCCTTTGCAATTCTTTTTGTATCAGATTGTCTTGAAATGTTCAGCAGAGAGAGTTCATCATCCAAGTGCCAAAGTCAAGCTTTGACTAGCCAATATCCAAAACCAATATCCAATATCCAATCAACTCAATATGCCAAGAAATTTATCCAAAATAGAGACAAGAGAGAGAAAATGGTGCAAATCTGTCCAAGTCGACAACAGTCAACTGCAACAATTTGTGCTGTAACCAGTCATCAGTCAAAGGTCAAAACAGTCCTTTAGCAGCTCAGTCAACAACCCACAAACTCAGCCTTAATTTCTTTTCAAAGTTAGCCCAAAACAGTGAACAAAAGTCGTCAAACTTGGTCAAAAGAGAGATAAAGTCTGTAGTCAACGCTTGGTCAAACTGTCTAGATTTTCTTGGTCTTTGTGCCAATCTACTTGGCCTCAGAAAATCGAAATTTTCCCACTCAAACAAAGTCAAAACATGAAGTCAAACTCGGTCAAACTGTGGTCAAACCATCCAAATGAAAAAAGTCAACGCAGAAAGTCAAAGATGCCCAAGAGCACCTCGCACGTGTGAAGAGAATTCAGCTTCCTCAGACTTGTACAGACCAAACAAACCAAGAGAGAGAAGAAGACTGTGTTGATGTGATGTCCAAATGAGCTTGGGGTGTCCTTAATTTATAGGCATTTTGTGGAGGCCTAATTTGTCCTTGGGTTGACCTTGACAATTTTGACATTGTGGGCTTCACTTCAAAAATACACTTTTCCTTGTCCAAATTGAGTGCTTCAAAAGTCAATTTTGGTCCTCTCGGAAAGAGGAATTTAGTCCAATGGTTGTCACTAAGTTGCCAAATTAATAATAAGACTCCAACCCAAGGCAAAACCCCTCCAAGGGGAAAACCCATAATTTTGTTTTCTCTTCTTATAGAATCAGTTCAAAGTGAGACATTCAAGACCCAATGACCATGATCAAGTCCTCCTCAAGCACCAAGTTAGCCCTCCAAAGGAAACTTCCTCAAACAAGTCAAAGTCCTCAAGGTCAACAACTTCAAAATTAGTGCAACTTCAGAATTTTGGCCCAACTTCACTGCAACTTCAGCACTGCAGCTTCACAGAATTTTGGCCTTGTAACTTCAGAAATTTTCGGCCCTGCAAGTCGTATGGATGCCCCAAAATATTTGCATGTGTGAGCTAGAGATGCCAAAAACATAAATCCTTCTTGCTTGTCCTTCTCTTCTTCTTCTTGACCTTCACACTTGAGTCTGCTTCTCTTGTTTGGAGATTGAACTTGTGAGTGAATGTGTCCAAATGAGGTCGAGGTCTCTTCCTTATATAGCCTTTCATGTGGTCGAATTAGGCCTCCTTTAGGCTGACTTCTTTTTGGTAGGGCTCACTTGGTCCTGGGGTCAAATAGACTCTTCTAGACGCAAAAATAATATTTTCTTGTGATTACAAATTGCTCGAAAGGGACTTTGAGTTATGACAAAATTTCTTATTGACTCAAGAAACCCTAGAAGCATGAAGAACATGCTTATCTAGAAAAATAATAGTAATAATAATAATAAATTTTCTTTTTCTCTGTTCTTTTATTTTTGATAAAACTTACATTGATACAAGTACAAATATAATTATGAAGACCAAATCTAGTTACATTTTCTAACAAATAAGAACCCAAGGTATACCCCCCAATAACTTTTAACACAAATTCTAGTTTTCATGGTGGTAAGCCTTTCCCTTAAAAGGGTTGACATCATCCTTCCTTTTGATCAATTTGTGACCTTCGAATCCCTAACCCCAGGCAAGCTTCAACTTGAAGCCTATTTGAGGGTTTACATTATTGCTTTGTTGATTTAATCTTTAAGTAAACTCTTTCTGACTCTTATATGTCTAGATATTCCTATATCATTACATATGAATAAATCCTAGGGTGAAGGAGTCTTTATCTAGTCTAGGTCTATGATACATTGCTCCTTTAATAAGAAGCGTTGAGTCGTGTCCAATATAAGGTATCTTTGCCTAGTCTATTTGCATCACCTAGAGCCTCACAACTAGAGTATCCTTATAAGTGAATATAGTGAAGCCTCCCTTGTGGTGAAACTCCAGTAAATAGCAGGAGGAAGATAACTGAGGTGATAGTGGCAATCTCCCACATTGTTGCTATAGGGTTTGGCCTCACCTTGTGAACCCCATCACAAGGTCTACTTGATTTTACGGTAACAGTGATTACTGTAAAAAAAGATGGTGAAAGAAAATCAAATAAGTTTGCAACTATACTAAGAAAGTAGTGAAGAAATTCGTTGTGAAATGAAACTAATTGAAGCAAAGTAAGAACATAAATTACAGTAGTGAATGAAAACACACAACAACTACAGTACATGCTCAAAAGAGCTCATTTCTACCTAACCTACTAGCTAACTAGAGGATGCGGTCCCTAGGTGAAATCAGAGATCCAATGCAACCACTTGAGAATTTCAGCCACAATTTGAGATTTTCCCTTGTATTTGGTTATAAACCAAAACAATGATAGATTTAAAATTAGGTGGACATTAGGGAGAGTGGTGGGCATTATTAAACTTTGAGCCAGTGTAAGATTATGATCTTGAAGCATAAGGCTTAGATTAGACCGAGACTAGTGATGGTTTACATAGATTTCATCCATCCGAAGATCAATTAAGCTAATATAGTTATTGTTGGAATGGATGATTCCACAATCATGTTTTGGTGGTTGAGAAGGCGGCTCTAATTGGGAATTAAATGCAAGTTGTTGATTTCCAATGCTAATTTTAGTGAAATGGAAAGAAGATGAATGAATAAAGGACAAACAATGAGGATGAGGACACTCACAGGTAAAGAGTATGGTTTCGGGAACACAAGGTCAAGGACGTTTAATATTTAGGACAACATCCTCACCACTAGTGCTTTCCATAATGGGGGGGGGGTGTGTGGTGGGGGGGGGGTTGGTGCAGGGGCAGGGGGGTTTACTCCATATTCTTCTAGGCTTGGATCATCAAACATTTTTATGTTATATTCTTCATTAGATCCAAGTTCAATTATATCTTTTCCCTCAATATCACCCTCAAAATCAATATTATAGACGGGATCACCTTCAAAGTGAAAAAAATCAATATTCCATTTAGATCTAATATATAAAAGATTAACTATGCTTACATCATCAAAGTCATCATCTTGTTTATGGGATGAGGGAGAGCCTACTTCTTTGAAATTTACCCTTTCAAAAGTTTCATAGGATGGATAAAAAAATTTTGAATTTTGACAAGGGACATCAACCATTAATTTCTCAACTTCAAGTGGATAAAAAGGAAAATTTGATGATTTTTATATTCTAAATTCTCATCCAAATCTTGTTTATAAGGTTTTTCCTTGATGAATACTTGGCTTTCTACCTCATCCACATGGTCATCATTAAAATATTGTTCTGCACGAAGTGATTCTCCATGTGATTGATTTTCTTCTTTAATTTTACTAAGGTTGTGAAGTAACTCTTGTTCTATAAGATAAGATAAAATAATTATATTTATGTCCAACTAATGACCACAAAGTAGGTCAAAGGGACTGTTGAGTACATTGATGTATATACAAAGTAGGAGAACCAAACGGTCTCATATAAAAGATACAATGCATGAAGTAAATCAACATTTGGCCCTAGCGGAGAAGATCCAGGAGCTAATAGGTCTGAGGATTAGACCCATCTCTCCTAACATTTGAGGCTAAATGAATAACATTGAAGAAACTCAACAAACTCTGTTGGCCCGATGAAGAGCCGATGACAAGTGCAGACTGTCCACTAAATCGTTCCCTGGGGGGGTTCACACGCTATTGAATGCTGGAGGACCTAGTCCGTCTCCCAGGAACGGATTTGAGACGGAACTGCTGCTGAGATCTCGTGTGGCAAGGTGAGGTCCCATGGATCCTCACTGATCTGGAGTCTGGATATGTACTGGTATCAATCGATCTCTTGGTGCCCCTGTTTGATCCTCGTGATCCTCTATGTGGGGTCTGGTATGATGAGGGTCTGGTCTATAGAAATGTCATGGGAGAACCCTTCATCGATGTTCCCTTCATAATTTTGTATTATGGAAACATTATCCTTATGAGTTGTAACCATAGACTCTTGTTTTTCTATTAAGTTCAAAAGGGGCATTATTTTCTCTTTTTACTTATCTCAGTCCCCAACTCTAATGAAGGATTCCTATGGAAAATAAGGAACAAGCCATCTATTTCTCCTTTCTTTTTATGGTAAGGCTCAATCCAATCATCTAGGTGTCCATGTCTATTCTCTCCATGACTTTCTTCATAAGTTTGAACTTCAATGTGTTGGTAAGGAAATGCTTGTTCTTCAAGGGGATCACAAGAAAATTCTTCATCCACACTTCTTTCAAATGATTGACCCTCCAATGAAGTGTAACTGTGTAAAGTGTATCTATAATCTCATGATCCTTAGAAGTCTTGATAGCTTTATGCCTTTGATCTCCTTGTAGGGTCACCGCAAGGTCTCTGAAAATACCATCCTTGTAGGCAACAGAGCCTACAGCTATTTACTATTATAATCAGAGTTGTATCAAACTTTAGAAGCCAATGTTTAATGACATGTCCAAGCATATAGACTCTAGAGATCATATATCACTTGATACAAGACAGGTTTCGAAAGTAGTGAAGCGCTAACCTAGTACCAGAGATCAGCAGGTAGTTGATATTCAGACCAGGTTCTTGGCAAAATAGAAGTTTGAGGCGTTTAGAGACAAACTTGGATTTGTGCAAAATTCCTTTCTCATTAAGAGGGAGTATTGGAAATTCTAGTTTGGAAAGGAATTTCTACATAGATTTTAGTGTGAATGTGTGAGAAGTAGTTTGAGATATTTTTAAAAATATTTTTGAAAAGTAATTCTATTTTGTAACTCAATTTAGTAAGAGAAAACAAAAAAAATTGTGAAGTCTTATATTTAAGACTTGAGTCTAAAATTGTACCTTATTCACGAGTTAGAGTAGGAGGAATGTTAAAATAGATTCTCTGCTAAAGTATAAAGACAAGGCAAGGTAAATGCTTTCAACGTGTTTGAGCAGTTGAGCAGGATCAGTGATAGAGAGGGAGAGAGAGCAGGTAGGCAGGAAGGAGACATTTCCAACAACACGCTTTCCTATATAGTCGTACAAAGAACACCTATAGTCATAAGGTCATACTGATAGTCCATATAGTCATTCATACAGTTTGTATGGATACATGTGCATCCATACAGCAGTTGCTTCGCCTAGTTCAAGGTGATTTTGGTATCAATGAAAAGTGCTATTTTTTGGGCAGTGTGTGGAGGTACCATTGTAAGTTTTTCAAAGGAATGAAAATTTGATTTGAAAGAGTAATTGTCTGTGTATGTGTGAAATTATTTTTTATGTTTCTGCTATTTAATTTCGAGCTATTATGTGATTGGTGCTATGGTCTGAAATTTAATTTCAGTATTTGTTAAATTCAGCAATCTACTTGTTTGATCGAGATGGTAAAGAGATTAGTCACTTGGGGCTTGAAATTTTCACATCTTTGTGGGCAAATTTATTATGTAACTAATTGTTTTCTGATGAAGATGTGTAGTATCACACACACATGTGAGACAATTCAATCACGTTAGATATCTGCATGTATCAAAATTGATTGTTGCTGTTCACTGTGGTGAGTGACAATTTTGGCCTAATGCAGGAAATGAAGCTTTTCTTGTGGAAATAATATATTTTTATCTTTAAATAAAATTATTTCTTGAATAACTGCACACAATTTTATGGTGGGTAGAAAAGGACACAAGTTGTGATACTTACAAGCAATTCATGATGTTATCAGATGGTTGCAAGGTAATTATACAGTTGGCATACTTAGATTTTTATAAAGGTTGTTGGCTATGTTATGCATAATGTCACGTATGAAATGCTAGAAGGCTTATTGGTTTGGAGATAACATTGTAATAAGTTGACATATTGGAGGATTTGGGTACCAGCTATAGACAAAGGAATTTAAAGTAAATGAACTTAAAACTTGTTTTCTAGCTTTATATGAGATGCCCAATGATGAAGGTCGATATATCACCAAACCGCTATCATGTATAGCATGTTGCCAGTAAGTAAAATGTACATCACTGAAAAGTTTGGTCTCTTTTGTGAGACACACAAGGTTTTCGTGGAATTAGGTTCCAAAATTTCCATTGAATTTGGGACTTAGAAATTCAAGGCGGATTTTGATATGTATAAACCTGGTTTGCTGTTATCATTTTTCCTGGCCCGGAAAATATTCCTTTGATCTTAGGAAACTTTTTCTGCAACCTGCAATTGGTTCAGAAATATCTCACAGAGATTGCAGGCCAACAAACCAATTAACAAAATGGCAGTAGACAGACAGAAAAGGTCATTGGCAGATAAATCCCAATTTTATCATGTACTAAAACCGTGTTCTTCTGGAGGGAAAGGATAGAAAACCTTTTCCCTTTTTGTGATATATCTTAATTCTATCTTTCCCTAAAACCTTGTCCTTTTGGAGGGAAAAGATATATAATCTTGCGTCATTCATTTTGTGATCTGATCATGGATCAGAAATGTTAGCAATTGTATTGTACTTTGTTGATTTCCAATTTCTTGAAATTTTAAAATCTCTTGTACCTACGGTCAATTTGGAGCCATATATTCACCCATTCTTGTGGTATCTTGGGGAACATGTATTCCAGGAATCCAGCCGCTTGCTCCTATCATTGACAAAAGCAACACAAAATTAGAATTTGTCTATGATGATCTATTGTACATATTAAAATAGTTAGGTATATTATAAGATCAATTTAGGTTTAATTTTTTTGGCTTGGTTGCTTCTCCTTTACCTGTTTTTGCTCTAATTTGGGAACAATTCAAATTGTTATGTACTTCTTTGTTAGTTACATGGTTTAAATTTCGAATATCGCACATGAGGATTACTCAATGACATACTGAGGTTAGATGTAGTGTTGCATATTGAGCCCTTTCTTCATATGCATGTTTTAGGTATTGGACCACAAAACTCGATGAAACTTATTCGTCAATATGGTTCAATAGAGAAGATCTCGGAGAACATAGACAAAGATAGGTACGATCTCAGTGTTGTATGGGATGATATTTCTATAGCAATACTTGTTCATATATATATATATATAAGGTTTAATTAGTAATTCATTATTGATAGTTTCTTTTGTTGAAATAGCAATACTTGTTCTATATATATAATGAGGTTTAATAACTTTAATTAGTAACTCATTATTGATTATTTCATTTGTTGAGATATATAATATGAGGTTTAATTAGTAATTCGTTATTGATTATTTCATTTGTTGAGATGGAACACGATTTTTTTTTTTTCTCTAAATAATGCTTAATACCATAGATTTTGGGCATTTTGGGCTTTAGGTTTCAAATTCCAACGTATTGGCCATATGAAGAAGCTAGATGTCTTTTCAAAGAGCCGCAAGTCACTCCTGAAAAATTGCAACCAAATCTGGAGTGGACTACTCCAAATGAAGAGGTACGTGTTGGATATATATATATATATAATATATATTCAAATGGTTGAAGCTTTATTACATCTCATTTTATAATGGTCATGCTTCATAACATTTCATTTTATCTTGGATGTTTAGGGATTAAAGAAGTTTCTTGTGGACGAAAATAGTTTTAACTATGACCGAGTTATGAAGGTGAATCTCTTCATAGCACTTGCACTTTCTATGTTTTAAATTATAACAACATTTTCTAATTCAATCGATATTTTATGGTTGCTTGATCAGGTTATAGAGAATCTCCGATCAACAATAACCAGCTCATCTTCATCTTGAGAATGCATGTATCTATATGCCTCTTTGATTTCTGATGTTGATTTTTCTATAGGTTTGAACCCTTTATGAAGCCCAGGGTGAACAGATCCTAATTAAGGAAGCAAATGAGTTAGTGCCATTTCCTTCGTGAATGTGTTGCAGCCTTTTGTAGTCCAAGATGACGTGTCTTAACTGTTTCTATTCAGACTAGTATTTAGACCTTGCATGCGGATTTTATGGTGTCACAACGAAATTTAAGTCATCCTTAAATTGAATGGAATGAGCAAAGAGACGATGATGTGATACAAATGCATCCAGTTTGATGTATCATCATGTACTAGTAGTAACAATCATGAATCCACTTTTTCAATGTATCATTTTAGCTGGGAATTGCATCGCACAAATGATATGGAAACTTTGTGGATATTTGTTCTTAGTTTTCTTATGAAGGATGTTCTTCTGTGTTTTGTCTATTAGCGTATATATCATTATCTTCTATATCATTGTCAGCATTGATATCTATCAAGCTTTTGGCCAATTCAAACAAAATGATTTTATTTTTCTCCCAGAAGTTTCAAGAATTACCTTGCTAACACTTGTAGGGCTGCTTTGTTTACACAGTAAAAATGATTTGAACCGTTTTGGTAATTCTCTTTCTTTTCATTTAGTTGAAATCACAAGAGAATGAGGGGATCAAATTGAACCAAACAACCAAAGCAAAAACATGTAAAAGTAAATGAGAAAACACACTAAACAAAATCCTACCAAACAACTAAAGCAAAAACATGTAAAAGTAAATGAGAAAACACACTAAACAAAATCCTAGGGCCATTTAGAAGATTTGTTAGAGAGAGAAAAAGACACATTTAGAACAAGAGAATTCCAAAGGTATACCACCCATAGGATTAATCACTTGTATGGTAGAATGATGCCCAAAGGCTAAAGAATAATTACAATATCACATTTTAATGAATGGTGATATTACAAATGTGATTTGAGTTGTGTATCCATACACAATTCAAGTGGGGTATCCTCCCAAGAGAGGTTATGGCCCCAAATAAGCATAAGAAACTTCGAAAGGGGGTTATTGAGCCTACATATCAAAGCTGACTGAGTTGAACTTAACCATACCCTTGTATTATAAGAAATGATGGCCTTATCCATAATTAACACTGATTTGAGGTGGTTGTGCTCATGTGAATATTGTTGGAATACATGTGTAATCTATTCATGTGGCCATGACCATCATTAACATGGTTATAATCAATGCTAAGGCCATATTTTATTCAACTTTTGTGTTTCTATGGTTTGGTTGAGGTTGGCGAGAGTCGTTATTGTTGAAAAGTGTAGCTTGGGAGGTACTCCCACAACCCACTAGGTTTGTGAGGAGTTGACCCACAAAAATGTGCCTTGTGGGCAATGTACCCAAGTGGTGGGCTTCTTGGACTAAAGTGGTGACCCGTGGTGGCAAAGTCACTCCACCAATAACCCTATAAGTAGGAGTAAAGTTGAGTTCATTTGGCATCCAACATAGCATCACATCTCAAGTATTATCTGCTCAAGAGAACGAGTATCTTAGGAGAAAGCCACAAACCCAATGTAGGATTAAGTTGGAGCATTTATAGTTATTCTTATGTCTGTTTGAAGGCCAAGTTTTCCTAGGTGTATAACGTCAATCTGTGATTTTTGTGTCCTTAGGAGGTCTATTATGCAAGGTTGGAGGTTGTCGTGTTGTGTTATTTTGTGCCCTAGTTAGGGCTTCTTCAATGCATGTACAATCATCCAAAAAATTTCACAGAAGTCTATTGTATTCACTCTATGTTCTGCGCATGAAGGAGAGGGCTGAGACCCTATAACGTGATTACTTTGGCTCAGTGTAAGGGCCACAAAACCTCTGGAGAATTGCGCATTGGTTCTGTGTATCATCTGATCCTCAAGGAGGTTGAATCTTGCCTCAGGTTGTGGACAGAGGTACTAAGTTGGGACAAAGAGAAAGGTTGTCATAAAGTGAAAGAAGTGTTGAAAATTGTAACTAGGTTGGGTCTTCATAATGACCTAATTATAATCATGACACTGTATATTCTTTATAAAGTAGAAAAATAAGTTATATTTATTTTGGAGTATGGTTTTCATACTCAAGTTTGAGTCAAAAGCATGTTTTTCATGCTTTTAGGTCTACTTGGTCTTTCTAGGATAAAGAATTATATTGGTCATGTGCCATAGTCCCATTTGGACTCTTTGTAATAAAGAAAAATATTTATTTTTGCCAAGAAAAAGCCATGGATAAGCCCAAGAACAAGTCGGCCTAAGGAGCAGGTCAAGTTGGCCTAAAAGGAGGGAACTTGACCCTCAAGAAAGGCTATATAAGGGAGAGTAGTTTGACTCATTTGGCACACTTAAGCAAGTTCGATCTGCAATAGAGAAGGTGAAGAAGAGTAGCTGGAGGACGACGAAGAGGAGCCGAAGTCAAAGTTTTTCCAAGATAATCTTTTCTTGTCTCGCTTCTAGGGTTTGTGAAGTTGGCAGTTGTAGAGGCCAAAATTTTGTTGCAAGCCGAAATTTTGTGAAGCAGTTGCAAGGGGGTTGGAGTTGCAACATCAAAGTAGCAGTGTTGAAGTTTTGGAAGTTGTCTCAAGGGAGATCTTGCTAGGGGATGGCTTGGGGCTTGGAGGGTTTGTTGGCTTTGGTCTTTGGGTCTTGGAAGTCTCTTTTGTAAGCATATTCTAAAGAAGAGAAACATTTTCTAGGTTTTCCCCTTGGAGGGGTTTTGCCGTGGCTTGGAGCCTATATCTTGCATACCTTGTCTTGTTGTGATCTTCATTGTTTTGGTAATTGCTTGATAAACAATGATCTAATAAAATAATAAAAGGCCACAACGTATAACAAGTAATTGTCAACTTAAGAAAAATAATTTATAATCTATAAGTTTCCAGATTTTCCAACATGGTATCAAAGCTAAGGTGCAAGGACACTGAAGATCACATTTTTGTTGGCACTATGGCAAGGACTGTAAGGAAGGGTTTTAATGTTCTTGGAAATCTTGCTATGTTTATCAAGAATTATCTATTGAAGATCACCTCCAATCTCGCAAAGGAAGTAGTAGATGGAAGTTCTTTGCTTTATTCAACACTTTCAAGAACGATAATGTATGGGTTATTCACAGTGGTGCTTCCAAGCATATGACAGGAGAATGTAGTCAAATTCAAACTTTATCTAAAGGAAATTCCTCTCATTCAATCAAACTTGGAGAAAAGAAGAGCTATCCAGTGAAAGGGATTGGATCTACTTCATTGAAGCTCGAGTTTGGTGGAAGGGTTCACCTCAACAATATCTTGTACGTTTCAGGTTTGAAGAAAAACATACTTTCTATTTCTTGTCTAGAGGATAAGGGTGATAGAGTTTCTTTTGTTAATGGCAAGGTTTTGGTTTGGGGTGCGGGTTCGAGTATTAATGATGCTAGGGTAATTGGGATTCATGAGGGGACATTGTATAAGCGCTTTACAGCTCTATCTCAAGCCTTAGTCCACTTGGAAGTGAGTCTTTCCGAACTGTGGCATAGAAGATATGGACACCTTCATTTTAAGATTTTTCCATCTCTAAGTCAAATGGTTAATGGCATCCCTGAGTCGAAGGAAGAACATGAAGGAATTTGTAAGGGATGTGCTCTAGGCAAGAACGTAAAGAAACAATTTGCAAGTGACAACAGATCTAAGGAAATTTTAGATCTCATACACTTGGATGTATGTAGACCTATAGCAGTCAAGTCTCTTGGTGGGCATCAATATTATGTAACCTTCATTGATGATTTATGAAGGAAGACTTGGTTATACCTTCTCAAGAACAAGGATGAGGTACTTGAAAAGTTTTAGGAGTTCAAGAATGAAGTGGAGAACCTAATTGAGAAAACTATTAAGACGCTAAGGTCAAACAATGGTGGAGAGTACACCTCCAAAGAATTAATAGCTTTCTGCAAGGAAGCGAGGATTAAGATGGAGCTTGTAGTTCTTTATAATCCTGAACAAAATTGTGTGGCAGAAAGGAAGAACAAAACTATTGAGGAATGAGTTAGGGTTATGCTACATGATTAAGATCTCCCTCAATTCCTATGGGGAGAGGCATGTATGACTAATGTTTATTTGCAAAATTGAAGTCCTTGTTACCGCTCAAACTAGTAGGGGTCCTGAAGGGGGATCCTAGAGGGACAATTGCTAGATCAACGACAACAATGGAGAAATAGCCCACAATCACCTCAACTAAAGCTTCCTACTCTTTACAGACTTTCACCGATGGGAGGAGACTCCAAATAAGGGCCATGAAGAAGAATAGATCAAAGATAAGATGAGGGGTGATCCTAGAAGCCTATTCACAAGAGAGGCTCAAGGTGGTGATTTGCTTGCTTTGGAAGGCAAGATGGAAGGCTCTCAAGGAAAGGCTTAAGGAGAATTTCAAGGGATAGGTTTTGAGTATGTTTTCTTAATAAGGAGATCCGTAGGCCCTAAAATTCTTGTGGAAACTTGGGTTCCAAGTGATCTTTGAAAAATTAACCTTAATAATGTATGGGACCACAGAGGACCAAGTGGACCCAAAGTTAGGTCAAGGGGATAGGATTTAGCAACCAATGATATGCTTGAACTAATTAAGGAGGAGAAAGGAATCAAAGAATGAATGTTCAATGAAATACAATGCAAGGATCCCAATGAGGCTACTAGCCAAAGGGAAGCCAAGGAAAAAATTCATTCTTCGAGCTAGGCTTGCGATATCTCAAGATCCCACTGTAAGAATCTCATGAAATTTGGAGGGCTTCTTGATGACACACCAATGCAGTTGTGGACCAAAAATTGAAGTATTTGGATGGCTAGATTGTGAGATAATTGATGCCTAGGTGACCTATGTAGGTTAGGCCTAGAAAAGAGGGGAAGGTGAAAGAAATTTGCTTTAAAGTGATGACTAGAGGAGGACTAGTGCTTTTTCCTTTGGGAGAGATGGAGTCATGGAAGATTTAGAGTTTGGATTGATTTTCACTTGTCGAGGAAGCCTAAAAGACAACTTCATTGGGCAATAAGGCTTAATGGAAGTAGCTTCAAGGTCACTTATACTTCGTTCAACAATATTTGGTGACTTATCAAGACAATGATGTCTCTAGGAACATTCATTCATTCAAACATGGCACAATCATGATACAACACTATTTAGAGATTCAATTTCCACAATTTCATTCCAAGAAAAGCAACAAATTAACCCTAAAATAATGAAAATCCTAACATCATGAGTGCAACAGCATAAAGAATCAAAATAACATTGAAATGGTACTTAGATGTAAGAAGAATATATCCAATCACCAAGATATGTCAATCATAGAAGCTCCAAGACAAAGAAGAATAACCAAACATCGAAATTCATCCATTCATCCCAAAAGTCTCGTCCACAAAATATAGCAAAATTCTCACAAGAAGATATGATCCAATCCAAGTGATGATGAGAAAATGAACTCATCTCACTTATATTTATACACAACTTAGGAGTTTGAATTAGCCTCCTTGGCCTACATAAGCCTCAAAAATAAAATAATGTTCTAATAATTCAACTTTTGGTGATAAGCTCACGAAACTAGCTCATAAATGAAAAAGTAAGCCTCTCAAGAGGTCAAATAATAATCTATGCATGTCGTAAGGCCCTCTAAGAGGCCTAATGAGGTCCATGGGTGCCACAATGAAGAATATGACCATCAAAAGCAGTGGACAAGGGGTTGACCCCTTATAATAGCCTGCAATGCTCCAAATGACATGTGGGCGCAACACACGTGTCCTCATGGGTCTCCAAACTAATCAGATATGCATGTAGGTTGACTATAAGGGCTAAGATGTTGGTGTAGGTGATGCCACATCATTGTGCAAGTCCGAGATCATCTACCAAGTGTATGGTGCAAATCTGGGGCCAGCTGGGCATGATGGACCAGGGGCATCTTCCTCTTCCAATTAGTGAACTAGGAGCAACTCTGAATGGTCGTGGGGATCCATGGAGCACTGTTTGTTGTTGTGGAGGCTCATGGATCTCAACGCACACCCTACATGTGCCAATATAGCCCTATGGAGGATTAAGACCTTGTATAGGGAGACGAAACCCAAAATGGAGAACATTTGCAATCATGCATAAGATCCAATGCGTCCCCTAGCCTTTTAGTACAAGAAGTCATTAGAGAAACCGAGTAAATGAGCTCACCAATCATGGACCACAAGTGATGACTTCATAATGGCATGCCCTTCCATAATGGGTTTCGGGATGTGCCAATGTCTCTTAAACTGCAAATGGGGTTAACCAATAATCCTATTAAGTGGTTTATACTTCTAAAAGGGATAATATAGTCAAGGTACATTCTTCAAAAGTTGGTGCCATATGATAGATAGGTGAATGAAGTAGGGGATGAGAAGGGGCAACCTTGGGTCCCATGTTGGGGTACAAGGGTAGCTAATAAGAGAGAAGCCTACACTTGGATTTATAATGTATAGGAGGTAGAAATCGTGGTACATGAGGTGTCTCGACCTTGATTTTTCCACCCTTCTTTATATGCATTTTTCTTTTTTATGATTTTCTTTGATTAACCGCTCGGGGCTCAAGGGGTAAGTGCATGATGTATACGATATAACAGTGAATAAACCCCCTTTAAAGTGGGCGGTTCATTGCCCACCAGGGGTTGGGACAATCATGGGTTCCTATATGATGAAGGAGGTTCATAGAACCTGTAAGAACCAAGGTGATGGCCATGGTGATGGGGTATAACTCATGCATTGGCTTTTGCCCACGTGCTAAATGTGTTTGTCCCGACCATCTTTTGCATTTTGTGGTACATTTTCTTGTTGAATGGGGCCATATATGTTTTTATCTTTCTTCTCAGTGACATCAACCTCCAGGCTTCATTCTAGGCCATGACCCAAGGTATGGGCAAGGGGAAGGGTCATGGTAACCTTATGTGGAGCAATGGAGGAATGTGGACCCAGGTGGGAGAAATGATGAATAGGGTAATAATGAATGGGAGGGTAATATAAGCGGATAAGGGAGTGGGACCATGCAACCAAAATCAATGTTTCCCATGAAATACCATCCCTACAGCCAAATGGTCAATAAAAGAGATTTCACGAGACTAGAATCCAACGTTAATACCCAAAGGGGTCTAGGGGACAAGAGCACAGACCTAGTCCATTCTTTATGTCGATTCCCCCCATTAATCCATGCCCAAAAGTGTCCATGATAAGCAAACTACAATAGTCAATTTTCAAATTATAAGGCATGCCTTTAGGTTCTAGAGGCCCACCTTCAAACATATGATCATGGCAAATGGGCGAGGGATCACATGGCTGGCTCAGGTCGCAGAGAAATGGCATAATGAGCTAGTTGGTGGCTGCAAGGAGCTGCTGGTGGCCGATTGAGGACCATCTTGGAGAAATGTTTTCTCCTAGGGATATTACCCACAAAATGGTTGGTAATAGTCCTCACAAGATTCTCAACAACATGAATCCGGAAGAAGCATTTACAGGAAAGAAGCCAAGTGTGAATTATCTTCGAATATTTGGGTGTCCTATGTATATTCATATACCCAAGGGAAAGAGAAAGAAGTTAGATCCTACCAATCTAAGGGGCATCTTTGTTAGGTACAATGCTTCAACTAAAACATACAAAATCTATGTTAAGGAGGATCGTCGAATTGAAGTAAGCAAGGATGTCATCTTTCATGAGAGTATAGCTTAGAAGAAATCAAAGGATGTTTCAGTTGACTCTAATGAAGAAGAGATACCCATCTTTGAGGATATCTGTAGGGATAATGATGGTGAAGATCTGACACCTACTCAAGAAGATGTTGAAGGTCCTTGTGAGCCTATACAACAAATGATTGTTCCAGAAAATCGAAAGAGGCCTTCTTGGTTGAAGACTACTCTACAAGAAGCAAGACATACAACATCTGGAACTATCAGGGAAAGTAAAATACCAAAGAGGTATTCTGGGTATGACGCATACATGACAACTTATTGAAGCCAAACCGTCCTCCTATGAAGATGTAGTTAGACATCAAGAGTGGATGAATATTATGTAGGAAGAATATCAATCCATAATGAAGAACAATGTATGAGAAATTGTCCTTAGGCCAAGTGACAAGTCTATAGTCACTTAAAAATGGATTTACAAGATAAAGCACATTGTAGATGGGAGCATCAATAAATACAAAGCAAGGTTTGTAGCAAGAGGCTTCTCATAGAATGAAGGGATTGATTACGACGAAACCTTTTCTCCCATAGCTAGATATACAACAATAAGATAACTTGTTTCATTGTCTGCTACTATGGGATGGAACATCCATCAAATGGATGTCAAGACAACTTTCCTAAATGGAACCATTGATGATGACGTTTACATTGAGTAGCCTTAAGGATTTGAAATAAATCAAAGGGGGACTCATGTATGCAGGTTGAAGAACACTCTATATGGCTTAAAGCAAGCACTTAGAGCTTGGTATGCAAGGATGGATGCATACCTTGTTGGCATTATGGCACAGGTTTGGCGTTATGGCACTGGTGTTGTCCTTGATGGCAACTCACTTTGGTGACAGATCACAGTTCAGGCACTCAGAAAGAAGAAAAAGACATATACGCAGGTTCATTTAGACAAATATGCGTATACACGCGGGTTAGACATTACAAAAGCGTGTATATGATGGAGAACTTACTTTTGGACCGTGGTAGTTAGTCCTTGGTATTTGAACCTATCGTTTTGGACCATGGTGTCTCGTCAGATGTGTTGATCCCAGGTATTGGATCCATGGTATTGATTTATTATGGTTTTGGACCATGGTATTGTGAAAGGTATAAGACTATAAAAGAGGAAGGAGATCATTTGGCAAATGATCATCTGAATTATTGAATATTTGATAATGTGCTAGATCTGAAATATTGGTGATTAAGGTTATGGTGCAGATCTGGATTTGAATGAAGGAGGAACCCTAGCACAAAGAGAAGGATAAGTTATATTGATGGGTCATAATCTTTAAGCTTGAATGATAGTATCTTTGTATGATTTTGATATGTTATATGCGGCGCTTGCTTGATCTATAAATTTGATAATTTGGGTTAATTAGTGTTTGAATATCTGAAAGAGCGAATTATCCTTTATAGATATGTACGTAGGTTCAGTGAAGCGAAGACACGAATACACGCTGGTACAATGAATGAAAACCGCGTATATGCAGGTTACTCCAAAGAAAGAAGCGTATGCACGCAGGTCTCAGGTTATTGAAGTAGCGTATATCTTTTGAGTTGTGATCTAGCTGCTTCTGTTTATTACTGCAGTGTTCTGGGTTCAGAATTTGGTGTGTAGTCACTGTTATTGTGATTTGGGTACAACTATTAGAGAAGTGTCTACTTGATTCAGTGCTAATTAGTGAAAAGGAGACTGTTTGATGCATAAATTTTTGATGATTGATTGATGATCATGGATCTAGTCTGAAAATTTATGAAACATGCTCCTTGGAAGAAAGAGAAGGTTGTAGCCTTCAGTAGGCCAGCACCTACGTACTAGTATCTTGGCTAGTGCAAGAGCAAAGGGGGTTGTAGCTCCCTTCCAGGAGAAGCTGGAAAACAAGAGAGGG
>APFE030939213.1:15646-51112 GCA_000404065.3 Pinus taeda | reverse complement strand
TTTTAGTATATGCTTTAATTTATGTTTTGTTAATTTTTAAAATTTTTTTGTTTTGTGTTTTTTCATTGTTTTAATTTTTTAATTTTTAATTTTATTTTATGTCTTCATTATTTGTTTGAAATTTTGACTTTTTTCAAGATCATGATAAAATATTTTACGTTATTATTTCGAAATGTTGAAATATTACCCTTGAAAAAAAAGGGAAAAAAAAAGTGTTATCCCAACGTTAACACTTTTTGTTTTGAGGGTGTTTTTTGGACAATTTTTGCACAAAAAATTGGTTTTCACCGCCATTTTTAAAATATGTTCAAAATTTACCCTAGAAAAAAAAGGTGTTATTCCAGCATCAACACTTTTCATTTTTAGCACTGTTTTTGATGTTTTTAAGGGGTTTTTTGGCTAGAGTTCCCAATTTGAGTTTACAGTTCCAGTTTCAAAGTTTACATTGTTGAAGGTGGAATGACCTAAGTGGATGTGGATAAATGTGCCAACCCCTGAAATTCAACAACAATCTTTGCAGGCTAATCAAGTACATGCATTAAATGATCAATATTGTAGCAACATGAATCAAAGTGGAAAGGATGAGTTGAATTTTATTTCTTTAAGATCTACTCTAACATATACCTACTCTAATTGCCGAATCAATGCTACTAACTTCTAAGTTTCAAAAACCAAGCATGAAAAAGGGTTTCAATCCAAAACTAAACGGTTTTCCAAGAAAATCATAAACACATGTTTTTGTCTTGTTGTTGTAGATCTTCAAACCACCCTTCCCATAAGCGAAGTAGTGGTCACTTGCAACTACAATCTTCGTAATACAATTCCTACTTAAAAAAAAAAAATGCAATGACTTGAATAAGAATGAGGAAAGAATATAGGAGAGGGACTAAATAATCTGAGTTGGGCCCAAAACCCAAGGGTTTCAACCCTCCAAAGTTAACTTAGATTCAGGAAAACAATGAAATTTTCATTGACTAAAAATGAAAGTCACATACATCATATGAAAGATGAAAATAATTGTATCAACACTAGGCTCTTAGTAGCTATTCCCATCTCCAAAAAAAGTTCGAATCCTAATGTGCCTTTAGGCTTGTTTATTTATACAAAAGGTAGCTGAGGGCAACTCCCTTGAAAGTAGGAGTGATTCCCTCCAAAATCTCGAAATTGGTAGATATGGTTCCCTTAGATCTTCACATGCACTTGAGTTGCTCCGCTACTAGTGAATTTGAGTTGTTGGTGAGGAATATTTGATCTTGAGCCGAGTTGGAGAGTTAATGTGGTGGAAAAGCCCCCCCTATATTCTCTCTAGATGTTCCAAATCAACCCTTGCATAGTACATATCTCCAAAAATGCTTCTTTTTCCTACATATTAACCACATTAGGCCATGAAATATGACAAAAAACCTTTAGTCTTCATACTAAGCATATTATGGTTGAAAATGAGAATTAATGTGAGAAAAGAAGGTTTTAAGGGTTGGAGGATAACACAATGGGCCTAAAATATACCTATTTATGGGACCCATCATCACCCCGCTGCTAAAGGTGTTTTTCACCCTCTGAGAAACTCAGTCACTGATGTGAAGTTCATTCATGACCCTGGTGGCCTCTCTAACATCCCAAGGAATCTTAGATGGTGTCCCTTCCTGTGAATAGAAGCATGCATTCGCTTCTATGTCTATCCACTCCTTTTGTTCTTCTTCCTAGTCTCTTCTCTCCTCTAGGCCCAACAGGAAGGGAGGACTAATTTTGAATCATGTCCACTTGATTTTCAACCTTTGCATGATTCTTTTGTATAGTGGGGTTCTCTCCAAGGCATTTCTTAGTCTTTCTGGAGAGTGATACTCTCTGATTTGTAAACTGTGAGGCATAGCATGTCATCTTCTTTGGCAAACCTGTGAACTTTCTGTCCCCAACGTCCTAAAGGTGTCTTCAAAATGGAGGTTAGTTTTTTCTTGGGTTTCCATATACTGAGGTCCCAATTCAGGATCAATGGAGATGAGGTTGTGGTTGTTGATGACAACCTTGGGGCTCACTAATTTTGCTGTGATGTATAAAGGCTCCCTCTTTTCTTTTGTCATCACCCTCTTTACTTCTTCAATTTTTTCATCTTCATAGGTTAACCAAGAGGTTAGTGCCATTAGTTGCATCTCCCCCAATCTTGAGTTGGAATCCAAAAAGTTCATGCATGTGAGAATCATATTGTGCATGTAGAACTCAGACATTTTGGCTCTATCCTCAATGCTTTTCTTTTTGCAAAAGTCAATGAACTTTCTGCAGTCTTGGAAAGGTATAGAGCCATATTGTACTAATTTCTTTATCTTGAAGTGCAACCACTGCTCCTTGAGAAAGATGGCATATGATTTGGATGGTTTCTTGCATTGTATGGCTTCCATGGATAAATTTGCCATAGTGGCAAGTTGTACCTTTTTTTTCTTGCACTTGCTCTCTTAGCCTTTTGTTTTCTGTCTGTAGCTTCTCCCTCATGATTGATTCCCTTAGCTTTAATTTATTCAATTGATGGCTCATTTCCTTCACTTTCTTCTCCATTAGTCTAACATCTTTTGCCCTCTTAGATTTTGCAATTTGCATCCATTTATGAGTCATGCCTCTCTCCTTTCCCAACTCAAAGAAGAGTGGTATTGCAAATTTCTTCGGTATAATCCTACCTCCTTCAACAAATTTGTAGTAGGATTGAAGGTTAGGTTGTGGATCAAGCTCTTGTAGTTCTTGGAGACCTTCTTTCCTTCCTTTTGATGTGGTTTCCCCTTCTTGTAGCATCTCTTGTTGCTCTTGTAGCATTGCCTATTTCTCCTAGAATGACCCTTGTTTCTCTTGTAACAACCTTGTTTTTTTCTATAGCTCCTTTGTTTTCTGTTTAACAAGGAAACTTGTGCTTTGAGCCTCTTAGATGTGATTGATTTGGTGGTGGGCCTCACTATGGGTGGTGAAGGTTTTTTACTCTTGGCTTTAGGAGAAATAACCTCCTCAAATTTTCCTTCATCATATCCCACTTCTTCTCTTTTGCTAATTGATTCATCAATAGTGATAGGGACTTTTGAAGGAGGATGAGGCTTTCTTTGCCTTATCCTGGTGCTCTTTATTTCTTTAAATTACAAGGGGCCTTTCTTGGGTTGCCTTCTCTTGGGCTTGATAGGTGTGCCAAGTGTGGCGAATGTAGTAGCCACCTCTTGTTCTGTGTTTCCTGGTGAGAGGCTTATTTTCTTGCCTTGTCCTTCTTTCCTCTGAGGTTTGGAGGTAACCTCAGAGTTCTCTTCCTATTTTTCCTCTATTTATGCTTTCTCCTTCTCTTATTCCTTTTATCACCTACCCCCAGTACTAGATGCTGGTGTTTCTCCTTGTTGTGTGGAGGTAAGGGCTTGTGTTTTAATGAAGGCCTCCCTATCCATGTCCACAAAGTCAGTCCATAACACATGGTTCCTTGGGTGACTTAAGGCACCCGTGACAATGAGCTTGATGAGGCCATTATGGGAAATGTGATGGTGCTTCCATTCCCTAACTTTTTGGCTCATTTAAATGACGGAATGTGAGAGGAAATGTGGGACATTGAGTCTGTTTGGAATTGGTAACTCTATTTGGAACCTTAGCTTAGATAGTGGCCTAAATTGATAGGAATACACAATGCTCAACCTCCCCTCACAGAATATGTACTTGAATATCCGATAGACTTCTTCATCCCAAGGGTAAGTGAGGCTCTCTCTTCTTACTCCATTTTTTCTTTCCACATGCTTCTCTTTATGGAGGAAGAAGTTTTTCTTGTTTGTAGAACCTATTTCCTTATCCTCTTTGCTCCATCGAAATCCTAAGGGTATGGTGGCTACTTTTCTTATGAGCTATGCATTTAAATGGATTGCAAGTCCTCTAACGACAATAGTGGCACTATTTTATCCTTGTGAATTTAGGTCCATGGAAAATTCACGGGTTACCTAATCATCATACCCCTTTAATTGCTCAAAGAATCCCATCCACTAATGTCTCAGAAAAATGTCCATAACAAGGGGATGCTGATGGATTCTCTTGGTGTCTGTGGCTTTTCTTCGATTGAAACCTCCTCCCATTGCTCCTACTGCTCCTTTTCTAAGTTAGCTTAGGGATTTTTTCAACATTTTCCCTTAAGTAGTTTCGGGTGCAAAGGTGTGGCTAATTTTTCTTTTTGCTAGAGGAGGAGAAGGATGATACTCTTGACTATGGGAAAATATTTTTCTCTGCTCCTATCTCTCCTTCTTATGTGATAAATATTCAAGGGAAATTACTTGCACAAGGGTTTTCTATAGGATACTTGTATTAAGAAAACAAATCATGTAATTGTATGAAAATTAGAGAGGGAGGAGGAAACTTACCCTTTTCAAGATGACTCTCTTATGTGCATAAGGGTTTGAGGAAAAATTCTAGTGATTTTACCTCCTTTTCCCCCCGTAATTCATCCCTGTAGCTTCTCTTATGTGCTCCTGTAGCACTTCAGGTCCTACTGTAGTAGTCGTATCCAGTCTTGTAGCACCTCCTGTAGCACCTGCAAACTTATCCGGTAGCAATTCAGTGGCACCCTAGGTAGACTCTGGTAGCATCTAACTTTTCCTTTGGTACCTTGGTGGGTCTCTCCAACTATTTTCTTGGAATGAACAATTGTGCAAGTGGAATCAAGTTTCATACTTCTATTCCTTTTGTGGTAATGGTTTAGGACACTTTGGTGACTTGGCTCTTGCACAAATTTCTTCATTAGCCGTTGTCCCCACTCCTCGTAATTATAACCCCCCTTATGTTTGAATTTTCCACATTGCATGCGTAGATGAGTGAACTGTAGTTTACTAATCGAAGGTTTTTAAGTTTACTAGCCACCTCCAGTCCATAAAAACTCCATTCTCTATCATTAAACACATTTTTTTTACCATGATATGCATAGGGAAGAGGCGAGGGGTGTCATACTTGAGCCTACCTGTGATGTTGAATTGTTGGAGTTGCATGCAAGATGTTGTTTCTAATGATCGATCAACTGACCCTTGGAGGTGCTAACTTTCTTTTTTTTCTTATGCACGCGTCTTAACAACATAATGATCTAATCGACTAATGGAATTTGTCTTCCATGCAGGCCTGTTTCTAGTGTTCGATCTACCACTGTTGGAGTGGATCGATGACCTTACAATTTCTCCTCAGGAATGGTCTGACTTCTTTATACGTTAGGAATGGCCTCTTGCCTCAGGGTGGCCAAAACTTCATTCTGGAGTTGCAAGAACTTTTGGTCTATGGTCTTGTTGTCTTCGTGCAAGCTGCTACATGCATGATCTCCTTCCTGTAGCAGTCACTCAATTCCTCCTCACGAACTCATATTACATTCAAGGATTGGGAAAATCCATAGTGGGTCTAGATATCGGAACAAAATCTTCAGAAGGTGGTGAAAAAGAAAAAGGTGAAGGCATAGTCCTTTTTTGTGTTTTTTTATACATGTGTTAGAGTGGATTCTTGTGGATGAATTTGGCTAAATGAAGTGGGTGAGAGGCGAAGGAATGTGGGTGGGCCTTTCTCAACATTTCCCAAGAAAAAACATGGCCTTTTGGCCCCTTTTCCAAGTTGATCTCCCTCCTGTAGCATTTTAGGTTTCTCTTGTAGCAATGCAGGACAATCCTGTAGCAATTTAGGACAATCTTGTAGCATTGCAAGAATGAGGCAAATATGGTTCAGTTGCTTGCTATAATGGAGAGAGGTAGGGAGATGGATTAATGAGGATGATAATTCAATGGACGGCTAGGAGAAATGTAGAAATGGGTCGTGTACTTTGTTCTGTAATCATTGTCCCTTTGACTGTCTGGATTCCTGCAAAAAGAAATGTTAACTTAAATGATGTAAGGACTCCTCCTTGTGTCTTCTTTTCTTTTTCTCTTATTTTATTTTTTGTTTTGTTTTGTTTTTGAGACATGCAAACTGCCTCTAGAGAGGTTTTCAACCTGCATGCTTGCTCTAGGCACATCAAAGGAGGTTTTCACCTGTGGATATTTTATTTTATATATTTTTTCTCTTGTTTTTTTGTTTGCTCTTGTGTTTCCTCACAGAGGTTTTCAACCCTAGAGTTGTTTGTAGATGCCTCATGGAGGTTTTCATCTAGGCCCTTCATTTTATTTTATTTTATTTTTTATTTTTATTTTTATTTTTTTATTTATTTTATATTTATTATTTATTAATTTTTATTTAATTTTATTATTATTTATTTTATTTATTTATTTATTTATTTATTTTTTTTCAGAAACTTCGTGGACTGAGGGTTGTGAGCCTCCTAATCACATTCAACTCCTTTCTAATTGAACTAATAAACTCTTCTTTGGACAAAGGTACTTTGTACAACTTCAACCTATAACCATTAACAAGCAAGGTAATACCTTCCTCATCAATTGTTCTGATTTGGACAAACCCATTCTCATGACATATTTCCACTAGATAAGGGCCCAACCATCTTGTCATTAATTTTCATTTAAAATCCTTGAATCTGAATTCATATAACGGGGCCCAATCACCTTCTTGAAAATTCCTCTCCCTAATGTGTTTGTCATGCCAAATCTTCCTTTGTAACTAGATTGCCTTAGTGTGTAGGAGAGCTTGCATCTTGAATTCATCTAAACCATTGAGTTAGAGTAGCCTCTCTTGTTGTGCTGCAGTGAGGTCCAAGTCTAACTGTTCCATCCTTAAGGTATTGTATTCAAATTCAATGGACAACAAGGCCTTCTTCCCATATAATAATTCAAATGGAAGAAATCCAGTGGTGGTCTTCCAAGTGGTCTTGTAGGCCCAAGTGGCTTATACAAGTCTGTCTGCCCAATCCTTTTTGTTGTTGCTAACAACCTTGGTCAGAATGTTCTCAAATGCCTTGGTTGTGACCACCACTTGCCTATTTTCCCAAGGTTGATAGGAAGTGTATGTCTTATGCTTGATGTGGTATTTCTTCATGAGGTCTTCGATCAAATTTGAGGTGAATTGTGTCCCTTGATCAGTGACCAACTCTCTTGGAAAACTAAACTTGTAGAATATGTTCTCCCTCATAAACTCAACCACCTTTTTCTCAGTCAATTCTTTAACTTCCTTTGTTTGGGGCCATTTTGTCAGGTAATCATTGCACACAATGGTGCACTTCTTCTGTCTTGATGGGGGATCAATGGGCCCAATGAATTCCATGCCCCATTTCTCAAATGGCTCTAAAGTCGCTTGAGATTGTAAGGGAATTTCATCCTTAGGTGTGGGATTACCCATCCTTTGGCACTGATCACACCTGGTGGTATATCTTCTTGCATATTGATGTAGAGTGGGACAGTAGTAACCTACTAGTAGAACCTTGAAGGTTGTTCTATTAACAGAAAAATGGCCTCCACAAGGTCCATCATGGCATGCTGAGAGGATGTAAAAGACCTCCTCTTTCCTCACACATCTCTTCAAGATCTGATTTGGCCCAACCTTGAAAATATTTCCCCCAATCCAAGTGAATGGGGCACTTTTCCTAACAATCTTTCTTTTCTCCTTGGAGGATAGTTTAGGAGAGAACCTACAAGCAACCAAGTAGTTGGCTATATCAACAAACCAAGGAGAGAGCACAAATATGGAAAAGAGGTGTTCATTTGGGCACTAATCATCTACCATTTCTTCCTTCTCTGCAGGTAAGGTTAGTCTTGACTAGAAATATACAACTATTTTTTCTTTTCTTGGTTTGCCAATAATAGTCAAATCAAATTGTTGTAATAACAACAACCATCTAATTATCCTAGCATTGACATCAAGTTTATTCACTAAATACTTAATGGATGCATGATCAGTCTGGGAAAAAGTTTGATAACCAATGTTGTAATGCCCAAACTTGTTCAAAAAGTGTACCATAGTTAGGAGTTCCTTTTTAGTGACTGTATAATTTAACTCAGCTTTAGAAAGGTTCTTACTAATGAACTAGATAACATAAGGCAATTTGTCTTCCACTTGTCCTAAGGCTGCCCCGACAACTTTATTAGATGCATCTGTGTGTATATGGAAAGGTAATGCCCAGTTGAGACCTCTAAGGATGGGTGCAGTGGTCAAATTTTCTTTTAGCACTTCGAAGGTGTCTTGACAGTTGTTTGTCCAACAAAAGTATGAATCTTTAACGAGTAATCCAAACAAGGGTGAAGCCAATTTAATGAAGTCTTTAATGAACCTTCTATAATACTTAGCCAATCCAAGGAAGCTCCTGACATCTCTTTTCTTTTGAGGGATAGGGACCCTTTTAATGATGGCAATTTTGTTGGGGTCAACCTATATCCCTTCCTTGGAAATGGAATGGCCAAGGAAAATTCCTACATTCATAAAAAATTCACATTTCTCAGGATTCAATGAAAGATTCATTTCAATGCATTTCTTTAAGACTTTTCACAGATTAGAAAGGGATCCCTAGAAGTCACATTCATAAGGAGTGAATTCATCCATGTATATCTCAACAATGTCATGAACAAGGTCAACAAAGATACTTAGAACTACCCTTTGGAAGGTAGAAGGGGCATTGCAAAGACAAAATGGAAGGACCCTATAGGCAAAGGTACCCCAAGGACATGTGAATGTGGCCTTATCTTGGTCTTCAAGGTTGATCTGTATTTGGTTGTACCTACTAAATCCATCTAGGAAGGAGAAGAATCACTTCCTTGCAAGGCCATCTAGGACATGGTCAGTGAAGGGAAAAGGGAAGTGGTCCTTTTTTGTAGCCTTGTTAAACTCTCGGTAGTCAATACAGATCCTCCACTTCCCATTTTTCTTGGGGAATAAAACAAGAGGGGACATCCACTCGCTATTTGAAATGGTGTATATGAACCCTGCATCTAGTAGCTTTTGTAATTCCTCTTTTACAATGTCCTTAAGAGCTAGGTTCATCCTTGTCTAGGGTTTTCACATAGGCTTGAATCCCTCCTTGATGTAGATATGATGAGTACAGACTGAAGGATGCACACCCTTAATATCCTTATAGTCCCAAGAAAAAGCATCCAGGTGTTGCCTTAACACAAAGGTTGATCTTTAGCGTTCTAGATAGACTAATCTCCACAAAATTGTAATATTTTAGGTCACAGTCAACAAAGAAAAAACTATTCCAAGGACCACCCTCAAATTCCTTTATCAGCTCATCAATTGACATGGTAGTGGGAGGCTGATTATGTAAGATATGGATGATAAGGTCATCTTCATCAAGCTTCCCCTCCCATAATAGTGTCCCGTGTGCAAACTAGGTAGAAGAATGTTTGATAAAATTCTTCCTCTTCCTCGTCCTATAACCACAGGGCAAGTCATGTTCAATAGAAGGTTGTGCAGGAGGATACAACACAAGTTTTTTTGATAGATGCCCATTCTTGATGGTCATGTTCCCAACCTTTCAACTAATGTAGGAATCAACAGTGGCCAACCAAAGTCTTCCAAGGATGAGAGGATAACCATTAATATTGGTTTTGGGTTGGAGGACAACAAAATCAGTGGGGTACTCCCAGGAGTCAAAGGAGACCATTACATCCTCAATAAATCCCTCAGGATCTACTATGGACCTATCTACAAGCTCCATTATTGTAGTGGTTTTCCTCAAGGCTCCTTGGAGGTTGAGCTTGAGCATGGTTTCCTTGGTCATCACATTGATTTCAAACCTCAAGGTTAATCAAGGTATTAGGGACCATAATGTCATCAATTTTCACATCCACTATTGAGCTACCAGGATCCAAGTACTTTGGGGAGATTAACCTCCCAAGCATTAGGTGAGGGAATAGTCCAACAACATATATTGTGGGGGTATCTTCTCTTCTTCTCCTAGTCCTTTTGAAACACTATTCCTTGATAAGCTTGTTGTAAATGGGGACATCTTTGATGGCCTGGAGAAGGGGTATCTTGACACACAAGTTCTTCAATTCTCCCAAAAGTTCAACATCTTTTGGGGTGTGGGTTGACCAACCTTTCAGGGTAAGGAGGTGCATTGGCTTGAGGGGCCCTCTCTTCCTTCTCTCATTCAAGCTCTATTGTGGAGAAGGTGGGTGATATTCCGGGAGAACCTTCCTAGACTGAAGGTTGATCTCTTGGATTTCCACAACATAAGAAGGATAGGGTGTCTCCCCACTATAAACTTGTTGTGCCTGCTTATTGTTCGAGTTCAGGTTGGGTTGAGCAGGCATTTGAGGTTGTTTAGGTGGGGTATGGTGAGGGAGTTGTGGTTGAGGTTGAGGTGGAGGCATTAAAGCAGGAGGTTGGGTTGTTTGAGGCCTCCACCCTTGTGAGAGGTTTCCCCATTGGGAATGTTGAGGTGGATATGGCTGTAAAGGAGGGTCAATAGGCTGAGGAGAATATTGAGGAGTATAAGGCCAAGGAGGAGGTGTGGCCCATGATGGATGAGTCGAAGGGTACCAAGGTTGGAAAGGTGAATTCTGATTTAAATTATAATGAGGATAGTGTGCACCTTGCATGCCCTGTTGATATGGCTGAGGGTGTTGAGGCCTCCTTTGGTTTATGAAGAAAAGTTGCTCTGAACCACCTTTTACCCCTTGGTATACAACCTTCAGACTTGGAAGAGAGGGACATTTTTTTGTTGCATGGTTTTCATCACAGATAGAGTAGACTTCTATGACATTCAATGGGAACTTATTCCTAGGGTGTCTCTTAGTGCATCTAAGGAAGAAGATAGCTAGTGCCCTTTTTGCTTCCTCGTGCTTCCCTTTAATTTGCACAGTATAAATTTGTAGGGAAAATGTATGAAAAATTTAACTCTTAAAATCCTCCAGCATACTTCCTATTTCATGTTTTAGGGTTGATGTATAGGGAGATGAACTAACCAAGCCTTGGCTAGACCTACCCTTTTTCGTAGTATCCCTAGAGTGATTCTTGAACACTGTTTTGATGTCATCATAAGGAAATTGGTAGTTGTCTCCTCCAGAAAACATATTGAGGGTTTCCATTACATCCTCCCTGATCCCTCAAAGAAGAACTAGCTTGAGTGACTCAGGGTCAAGGGTACAGTTAGCCCTCCTATAATTGAGTTGGAATCTTTCTTCATAGTCCTCTAAGGATTCATCTAGTCCTAGGGTCATCCTAAATATTTCCTCCTTTGTTTCTTTGGACCTATAGTAATCCATGTACTTTTCATTGAAGGCTTATTTCATTTAGGCTCAGGGAGTGATGCTTCCTCTAGGTAAACTTATAAACCAGCGTAAGGCTACATCTTTGAGGGTAGATGGAAAAAACTTCAACTTTTGCTCATATGAGGCATAGCCATCGGTCCTATAGACAACAAAAAATTCAAACATGAATGTTTCAAGATCCTCAGGGGTTCGGCCATGGAAATGTGGAAGGGAATTAGGGATTATATTCTTCATTCTGACCTCCCCATTGGTTTCTCTCATAGGGAAAAGCTCATTTTCTCCATTTTCAGCCATGGTTTGGGTAGGTGAGATAGGTTCTTCTTCCCCTATGGGTTCCTAAAACATTTCAGGTTTCTCTCCTAGAGGGTCTTCTAACTCCCCTGTAGTCAGAGAGGGAAGTTCATAGTCACCAAACAAGAATGAAGTTTGACTGGTTGAAGGGGTGGGGATTTTTGGTAAGAATTTCCCTTGACTATCCCTACTCCTACGAGGCACGAAAGAACTAGCTCTGTTTTTTGAATTCTTTTTTTTATTTTTTTGAAGCTTTCAAATTAATAAGACCAATGAAAAACAAAAAAAAGTAACTCCTAAGTAGAAACAACACCTACTTGAACACCTCCATGGAAACGATGCCAAAAAGTGATGAGCCCTGGTATTGCATCAAGGATGTTGCAACTCCCAAGGCTCTCAACTTAAATTATCAACATGAGGTTCGTACAAACTTGGAGGTGGAAGTGCTATATGCACAATAGGTTAAGTTATACTCATGTCACCATCAACTATTAGATCAGATCAAGGGATTCATAGATCACTCCTTCAACTAACTACAAAGAGAATTTCTTATGAAAGCATATCATGATTGCAAGGAAATGAACATGATTCTAACCACATAAATGAAAATGCCATTCATTTAATGTAAAGGCTAATTATAATTGCATGAAAGGAATAGACCAGTCTAGTTGTAGAAGTAAACCATGCCACTGTACTTGCATGTTAATCAAATCAATCATCTACTTGCATGAATCATTTATCTAATTGCAACTTGTTTGATAAGGAGGAATCTAATATTCAACACAACTATGGAATTAAAAATACTAAGACTGACTTTACTTGTTGTCTTGTGGTTGCAGTGAGGAAAACATGGGGTTGGAATGATCTTGGAATATTTCTTAATGATGAAATTAAAGCTTGGGGACCATTATTCAAATTCAAAATGCAAGAGTCAAGGCTTAGAGAAAATCTGGTGGGATTTTAACAATGCTACAAGAGTGCTACACGAGGCACTATTTTCCTACAAGAGTGGGTATAAGAGTCTTTTTATGGAAAGGATGGTGTCTTGAAGGTGGAGGAAGGTGGATGGAGGTGAATGAAGGGTGTGGGATCCCTTTTTCCAAGCTTAGTACCCCTCAACGGCCTATCTTGCACATAAGTTCATGCCCATGATGTCCTTCATTGACCCTGTAAGGGTGATCTTGGTGGAAGAGTTTGAGAGCAGTATGAGGTGTCTGGGAGGAAGGTGTAATGGCCTGAGTGGATGTGGATGAATGTTCCAATCCCTACAAGTCAAGAACAATCCATGCAGACTAATTAAGTGCATGCATTAAATGATCAATATTGCAGAAACATGAATCAAAGTGGAAAGGATGAGTTGAGTTTTATTTCTTTAAGATCTACTCTAACACATATCTACTCTAATTGTCAAATCAATATTACTAACTTCTAAGTTGCATAAACCAAGCATGTAGAAGCGTTTAAATCCAAAACTCAATAGTTTTCCAAGAAATCATAAACACATGTTTTTGGCTTGTTATTATAGATTTTCGAGCCACCTTTCCCACAAGAGAGGAAGTGGTCCCTTGAAACTACATTTTTTGTAAATATAATTCCTACTTAAACAAAGAAATAAATGCAATGATTTGAATAAGAACAAGGAAATAATACAGGAGAGGGACTAAAGCCTTTGGGTTGGGCCCAAACTCAAGGGTTTCAACCCTCCAAAATTAACTCAGATGAAGTCTAATAGTAAACTTCTCATCGATAAAAAATGAGAGTCACATACATTATATGAAATATGAAAATAATTGTATGAAGCACTAGGCTCTTAGTAGCTACTCCTATCTCCAACAAAATTTCGAATCCTAATGGGACTTTGGTCTTGTTTATTTATACAAAAATTAGTTGAGGGAAACTCCGTTGAAAGGAGGAGTGATTCCCTCCAAAATCTCAAAATTGGTGGATTTAATTCCCTTGGATCTTCACATGCACTTGAGTTCCTTATTTGCTAGTGAAGATCAACCCCTGAATAATAAATATGTCCAAAAATGATTCTTTCCTTCCATATTAATCACATTAGGCCATGAAATCTCAAAATATACCTATTGATGGGACCCATCAACAAGTCCGTTGAAAATTCGTTGATGTAGGTCATTTGAAGAAATTTTGAGGAACATTTTTGTAGGACAAATTTTGGGTGAATTTCATGCACGATCTTTTGAGGTGTTTATGAGACTACTTGGCCTCCAAGTTTGAGATCTTGTTTTCGGACACCAAGGGAATACATCTGCAATGCAAGTTAAAAAAAAAAAACTGTTGATCTGAAGTTTGGAATTAGTTGGGCATAATGGTTATTCTGTTTCGGTCTTTGGTTTTCGCTAGTCTTCAAATTCCCTGGCAATTTTATGAGGCAAAAAATTCATGGAACCTCTTGTTGTGGCCACAACCACCACCCTATTTAAAAATGCTTTGGTAGCAAATCTGAATGGGTCCCCTAGAAGTTTGATCTTTCACTTCTCCAAATGATCTATTTTTATTTCAGGTATTTTAATTCTGTGCCGAGTCAAATCTTCAATTCTTAACGGTCCAGACCCCCCTTGAATAAATCTCTACAGCATGATTCATTTATAACCCAGTCTAGCCCTTCATTCATATCCTTCATCAGGACTCTTTCAATCCTCATAAACCTTCATGGTGCCCTATGCCCACCCCCACTCTTTACCCCTCAAAACCTTCCATTGCATCTTTATTCCTATTATAACTATTTTATAATAGAAATGCTTTGCAAAGCACACATGACTTAACATCTCCGCACATCCTCGTTGCATACCTTTATTGTATATTGCAGGTTGTATTGATCAAAGGGCAAGGCCTATCTCTCATGAACAAATGCGATGCGATTAGGCCTCCAATCGCAAATCTCAATTGCACTTTGCTAAGACCCGAAGCCCAAGCTTCAACATTCTGCGAATGGTAGACCCGCCAGGATTATCAAGCATAATACATATATTTTCGGGTCCACTTCCCCAATCGCATATCGCAGTCAACGGAACCCAAGGTTTATATATAAGGCACACTGTGATATACCGAACCCGCCGGAACTAATAAACACAACATATATATTTCGGGTCTGGCTTATCGCATATCGCAATCAGCAGAGCTAGAGGCTTATACATAAGGCGCGATGTGATTAGTGGACCCGATGATAACTATAGACCTGGGTGCATAATATTTGAGGTCCGGCCACGGGTTTTCCCATGTTTCCTCGTGTATTCTGATAAAATGTTATGGTCCGAGATTTTAAAAGAAAAGCCCATATGGCGGACCCGTCGATATTATTAACCACAACACATATATTTTTTCGGGTCTGGCCTATCGCATATTGCAATCGGCAGAACCTAAAGCCCATACATAAGGCACTCCGCGATCTGGCGGACCAGCTGAGATTATTAAGCGTAGCATAATATGATTTCGGGTCCACTTCTACCGTCGCAATATCGGAGTTTGGAAATGCAATAAGCCTGGTTCCTCTCCACTGAAACGATGCGATGCGATAGTGTTTCATGGACCCCATAGGGTATGGGTTCTTGTTTATAATATATCAAGTCCAGATTTTGGATCCGGCTCTGTGTTATGTGCCAATTTTCAATGTAAACCAGATTTATGCTTGCGGGACTTAATCAATGCATGAATTAAAAACTTAGGGCTGACCCATTGTTAACACGACTTATGAAATAAAAGGAAACACGCTAGATCTATTAAAACTCAAAGATTTCAAAGGCAAATTGATGTTCCTCTAATACACAACACGATGCGAAATGGCGGACTTGCAGGGATTATTAAATGAAATATATACATTTTTGGGTTTGGCTAATCGCAAATCACAATCGGCGGAACGAGGGGGATGTTGCCTATGACTGCCCGCTGCGATGTGTGATTGCCACTTGGTCGCATTGCAACTTCGGCTGAACCAGGGGCTGATTCTTTCACACTTGTTCCTTTTGAATTTATAAAAGTGTTATTGAGAGCACGATTTGTGTTTTTAGGCATGCTTGTCATATTTCTCTTAATCATAAGCTAATATGAACTATTTTGGCAGGGGAGGGCCAAGAGAAGAGAGCTGCCTTTGAGTGGATCGGCAATGGATGAATGCGATTTATATCAATACGACACATCTGCACTGCTAATGTCGATATTGCAAAAGCATACTCTGCAAGAAAGGGAGACGAAGAGCCATAGTGCATAATGGAGGCACGATCTATGTTCAGTGGAAGCACTCATGACAGTGCTGATCCATCAAGATGTCATTACCTCCAGATACACCTTAAAACATGCCAAATGTGGGATGATGAGTGCAGTGTCTTCAGTTTCCTTTAGGAAATGATAGAGAATGACGTCTGCTCCATAGAGGTGCAGAGAGATGACACGCAGTCACACTCTCTTAATCGACATCCTTTTATTTTCCCCAAAAAATAAAACTCCCCAGCAAATGTAGCCTCAAGGTATCGGCAGTTGGACAGACTGTTCTACATCCGTATGTTTAATTTGTATATTGAATAAGTCGGGAAGATGGAGGGTCAAGGGGATACAAAGAGTCAGTTTCTTCTTGCATAAGTATTACCTTCGGAGATGGAAGGAGGACTTTTTTTTTGGGCATAACAACTTTTGATTTATTGTGCTAATAAAGAAGATTGTTTGGGTCAAGAAGGAGCCTTTTTTCAGATTCATTTTTCACTTCTTTCATGTGTTTAGAATCAGGATGTTGTTGTTGGCATAAATAAAAATGTGTTTTGTTTTGTGCATATTGATAACAGAAAGTTCGTGACTAGTCTTGGTTCTTCAAATATAGTTGCAAGTTTTATTTTTATGGAAAGGAATGTGTATTCCTGTATGAGTAATTAGATTGAAATTAAGTTTTAATACAACCTTGTTCATTTGTGAACCAGTAATTGATTCATTTGGACTTGGAATCTATATATGATGTTTAACCTCCTTTTTGTTATGCTCCTGCAGTATAGATTAGAATAGTTAGGACTAGCATAAGTAGTTAGAATTAGTATAGATAGGATCTGATACATATAAGTTACTTGTTTCTTTTGTTGATTTAATTGAAGTCTTCCTCCAAGAAGCAATCTTTCAACACCTATAACAATTTATGGGATCCTTTAAAACCCGTTGGAACTAGCCACTGCAAACGAAAGCAGATCTAATTAGGGTTTACAATCAGGTTAGTTCCCCTTGTTGGCATAGCGAACATTCTCCGCATCAACAAATTAGCACTAGAAGGAGGGAGTGAACCACCGTCCACAGCTTTTCATGATTTCATCTATAAATTCCGCATATGGATTCGAAAATATTAGTGTATGGATCATAAAGGTCGAAAATATCATTCCGCTCCTTTGGAAGAGCCTCATTTCGAACACGAAGAGATCCCTCTAAATCCCGTGTTTGGGTCACCCAAAGAAGAGACTGTGGGAGTATCTTGTCACTCAGGAACAACCAGTCAGAGTACTTACTTGGGCTTACGCTCATTCCCTCTCTTAGCTCCCCATCTTTCACTCTTTACCTCTGACAACTAAAAGAAAGCCAAGGATCTGTCCCATAAATGAAGAGACATCTGTAGCCCCTTCTCTTGAAGATATTGTGCTAGAGTCCTTGCAAAGTATCGACACTACTTGGGAAGAAATTCCCGAGGATCCACTCTCTGAAGGTAATCCTTGGCCCAATTTTGGAAATCCTAATAAAGAATGCCTCGAAGAAACCTTCAACCAGAACCTCCTATCCATAATATGGCTAACGTTCCTCTCCCAGGTGGGAATCAACTTCTACTAGGTGGGAACCAACGCCCACCTCCTTTGGCAGCACTCCCTCCCTGGCTCGCTTAGGATGCCGTAGTGGTACCTGGGCAGCAACATCCCTTACCCAAGAATGCAGAAAGAGTACTGCCTAAATTTGACCCTAAGTGGGGAGATACTACTGATAACCATATTCACTCTTTCGTCCAGGTCGTGCGCATGTTGGGGGTAGCCAATGAAGATGTAGTATGTCGCTTATTCCCTTTTAATTTGATTGGTGCGGCCTCCACATGGTAATTTATCTTGCGAATAGGGTCGATCACCTCATGGGTCACCTTTCAAGAGGCTTTTTTAGACAAGTTTGGCGATGAAAAAACACCTGCAGCCTTAGTTTGAGAACTATCCCATTTGAAAATGGAAACCAAAGAAAAGGTCAAGGATTTTAACATCCAGTTCAACACTTTGTTCAACAGAATCCCAACTAACGCTAGACCTACTGAGGAGGTGCTCATTGAATTCTACATCACTTCTCTCCATGTCCCTACTGCGATGTGGGTCAAAAGGAGTAATGCACAAACCTTATAGGGTGCTATCAATGAAGCAGTAAAAGTCAAGAATGAAATGATCAGTATCAAAACATGTCATCATATAACTGAAGAAAAGAAAGCCTCTCAATCATCCAAGAAGAATAATGGGAGTGATAACAAAGGGGCTAAAATCAAAGAAAAGGATACCACAGATGTGGAAGGTTTGCATCGGATCATTAAGAAATTGAAAAACACAGTCATCGATATGAAAAGGAATTATCGAGAGAGTACAAGTGGGGATGGAGGAGATTATAACAACAGAAAATCTTTCAAACCTTTCTATCATAAGAAGACAAAAGGTGGTCATGGTCAACTTGGACTGCCTGCTCCACCTAATGAAGGGAATTTAAATATGGAAGAGCTGGCTCTTATTGGATCACTCCTTAACAACGAAGAACCTATGGTGGGGCTGGAGCCAGAACAAGAAAATGAGGAATAATACCAAGTAGAAGAGCCCTTAGATGAAGAATCTCAAATCAATGTACTGTGGGATTCTATACAAATGAGAACCGTGATGACGAAGGAGATAGTACGACAGAAATCCACACTAATGAAATCCACACACGAAAAGGGGCCACTTGTGGGCGTGATGAAACCTGTAGACCAGACAAAGAAAGATGTTCACCCTTTGATGGCATCCGCTCCTAAAGTTCCTGTTGAGAAGGGTAGACCTAGTGGTGATTTCAAGAATACTCCAGTTGTGAATTATCCATAGAAAGATAATACATCTTCGTCTGCAACGAAGGCGACTCAAAATGGTAAAATCCTACCTAAGAATGGCAAAACCGGTATGTTTACTCTACCCTACCCTATTTACAACATTGATTACAACATTGTGGATGATCTTAAGAAATCTCGAGCTGATATCACATACTTCGATTTGCTAAAATTAATGCAACAAAGAGATCTTCTCTTGAAAGCTATGAATGAACGAAATTGCAAATATCCCACCATTTAGCGCAGCCAAACCAAGAAGTTGGCATCTAGACCTATTAGTACCCCCAGTACAACCCAAACACCATCAACTATGGAAGCCATTCTATCAAAAATGAATCGAACCCCACAAGATGTCAGTGTGGCCATGATAGGACGGAAATCAAAATCCATGACTCCACCTTTCCTTATTACATTTGAGATCTTCAACATAAACGTACACAATTTCTTGGTAGATTTTGGTGCCTCGTCCACTGTTATGCCTTACGCTATTGCTAAAAGACTTCACGCAATATCCAAGAAAATTGAAACTCAAATTATGCAATTGGACAAAACAAATGTGAAAGTAATCGGGTAATTGAAATATGTGTTGGTTTGGATGGATACCAAACCACAGTACACACAAGTCATTGACATAGTGGTAGTTGACATACTCGAGGCTTATGGAATACTGCTTAGTAGGGATTGGTTAGCAAAACTGAATCGATATTTCTCAATTGATTGGTCCCATCTCCTGCTGCCTCAGAAGGGAAAAGGTGATATGCTGAGGGTTGATCGAGAAAGATACATGAAGTATGTGGTGACAGAATTAAATGGCCCCATTGAACCTGTAGTGTTTACCAACTCTATCCTTGGGAATTATAGTTTTGACGTTTGTGCCATCGAAACTTATTTCAGAGAATTCCATGCAGAGACAGTTGAAGAAACTGTGACAAACACACAGTTGGAAGCTCTCCCCTGCAATCCAACTGATGAATTATCTTGTATTATAGTAGATGATAGGACTAATTTTGTAGAAAGCAATTCAATTGATGTAACATTAGATTCTATATTTTGGACACTTTGTTTTGATGGCTCTAACTGCCTGAAGGTGCAGGTGATGGGAGCATTCTCATTGATCCGTAAGGGAACCAATATCTGATGGCCAACCGGTTGGAGTTCGTGTGCATCAACAACACGGCTGAATGTGAAGGCTTGCTGCAGGGCCTGAAGAAAGCCATTGATATGAAGGTGAAAATTCTTAAAGTTTTTGGTGATTCACAGATAATTGTCGACTAAGTAAGGAAAAGGATACATTGCAATTCGCCACACCCGGTAAGATACCAACATGAGGCACAAATCTTAATTGAAAATTTTGATTCGTTTAATATCACATACATACCTCGAGGACAAAACCGAGATGCCAATCTAATGGCTAGTATGGTTTCAAATCTTTTGCTTGATCTTAGATTAAACAAGAATAAATATTATGTTGAACTGATTTTCAGACCATCTGTGCCTGATAACATCTCAAATTGGCAGGTGTTCGAAGATGATGAGCAAATCCTTGAGTTCCTGCATTGCGAGAAGACATTCAAAAGTGCAGTCATTAATGAAAAAGAGCATGACATGATTAGAATGAGAGGGAAGATGAGGAAAAAGATCAATCCAATATAATTCCCAAGTCAGTTGTCAAGATGGAGCAATTTTATGACCTGCATGATAAATTCAAGAAGCCAACTAACTACAAAACGCATAGCTCATCCATGAAGTACGAATCGGTTAACCTTAGAACCAAAGAAGACCCAAAAATTGTTAATCTGGGCTTAGGATGCTCTCCACAAGAAAAGGTTGTGTTTGTTAAGTTGTTTAAAGAGTACAAGGATGTCTTTGCATGGACATATGGCGACTTAAAAACCTTTGATACTAGCGTTATGTAGCATGTGATTCCATTGGAGAAGGATGTTAGGCCATACCAACAAAAGCTTCGCAAGATACATCCAAGCCTAGAATCGTTGGTGAAGAAGGAATTAAACAAAATGCTGGACACCAAAATCATTTTTCCTGTCAGGCACACCTGCTGGGTAGCCAATCTAGTGCTAGTAAGAAAGAAAAATGGAGACATCAGGTTATGTATCAATTTCAGAAACCTAAACAAAGTGTCATAGAAAGATAACTATCTTGTCCCTTCTACGGAACACATTCTTCAGCGTGTTTCTAGGTCTGAAATGTTGTCCCTATTGGATGGTTTTTTGGAATATAATCAAGTGTTGGTGGCGAATGGAGATTAGCTCAAGACAACCTTCAAAACTAAATGGGGCACTTACACATATCGTAAAATGCCTTTTGGACTTATTAATTCGGGCGCCACATTCCAGAGAGCTATGGACATAACTTTCTGAGGATTGATTAACAGATCAATAGTAGTGTACATGGATGACATTACTGTGTATTCCTATCACAAAAGGGATCATATCTATCACTTGAAACAAATTTTCGGAAGATGCCGAAGGTATGGAATATCGTTGAATCCTAAGAAGAGCATTTTCGCAATTACAGAAGGGAAACTACTAGGTCACATCCTCTCTAAAGAAGGGATTATTATTGATCCCGAAAGAATAGAGACCATCATGAGAATACAACCCCATGCAAATAAAAGGGAAATACAATCTTTCTTCAGGAAAATTATTTTTGTTAGGAAATTCATTTTAGGTTTTGCAGAAATAGTATGTCCCATGCATCTAATGATGAAGAAATACGTTGTATATAGGTGGAGCGATGAAGCTAAGAAATCGTTTCAACGAATTAAGGAGGCCATTGCAGAAGCTCCTGCGTTGGTTAGCCCCAATTTAGACAAGGGATTCTTATTGTACAATTTATCTTATGATGTTTCATATGCTGCAATCCTCACCCAAAAAAATGATGATGGAAATGAAGTCCCTATCTCTTATATGAGCTCTAATCTTTAGGAAGCAAAACTGAACTACCCAGACGTGGAGAAACAAGGTTTTGTGGTTTTTAAAGCCGTAAAACATTTTCACCCTTATTTATTAAAGACCAGGACTAAAGTAATCATTCCCCACCCTGATGTAAGAGCCCTCTTCGTGCAGAAAGAAATGGGTGAATGGAGAGGGAATTGGATAACTGCCCTTCATGAATATGATGTCAAGGTTAAGCCGACGAAGATAGTTCGAGGGCAGGGATTGTGTGAGCTCGCGGCAAAAGCCTTGGCGGATAAAGAAGGGGCATCCAAAGAACCATAAGCGTAGAGCATACAAAATGCACAAGTAGAATTCAGGGAGGAGCCCCTATGGATTAATGAGATGCTGATGTGTAAGTGTAAAACGTCGAAAGTCCTTTTGGATCCTGAGTCATGGTATTACGACATACACTTTTATCTAACACGAGGATCATGTCCCGAACACATGGATGCATCACGAAGGAGAGCACTTAGATTGAAATCTAATCACTATCACTTGGCCAATGACACATCATACAAAAAAATTATGATGGAATCTAGCTGAGGTGTTTGGAAAAGGATGATGCCGATCATATCTTGAAAGAAATGCATGACGACCCAACAGGTGGTCACTATGGCAGAGAGACCACTGCTCACAAAATATTAAGAGATGGATATTATTGACCCACAGTGTTTAGAGACTCGCATGCCTATGCTCAGAAATGCAAGGTAAGTCAAACTGTTGCAGGATGAGAACGAAAGCCAGTCATTCCCCTCAGGCCCGCTATGCTTTATCTCCCGTTCTAGCAATGGGGCCTAGATGTCATAGGCAAGATCACTCCGAACTCTTCACAACAACACAAGTATATACTCACAGTGACCGACTACTTCACCAGATGGACCGAAGCCATCCTGCTTCAGAAAGTAAAAGAAGATGAGGTAATATCATTTACTGAGAAATTTATTATCAACAAGTTTGGCATCCATGACGCTCTCATATTTGACAATGCTTCTTACTTTTCATCACTGAAATTGACTAAATTTGCTATTGATAAATCAATTCACATAGGGTATGCATCAAACTATTACCCCCAGGGAAATGAATTTGCAGAGTCCTCAAATAAAAACCTCATCCACATAATCTGTAAATCTGTTGCCGACAACCATAGGAATTGGCACAATGCTCTAACAAACGCCCTATGGGCTGATAGGGTCACCCCAAAAGTAGCATTAGGAAACTCCCCATACTTCCTTGTCTATGGACATGAAGTCATCCTCCCTCCAAATGTTACCCTTCCCTCTTTACAACTCTCCCAAGCTTCAAGAGGGACCCCTTCAGCCTTACTTCAAAAAAGGATCAACCAACCGGTGAGGTTGGAGGAATTCAGAGATAAAGCCAGAAATAAATCTAGAAATAAATCTAGAAATCACCAAATGATTGTGAAGAGATGGTTTGATCGCCATCTGGTAGGATATAAAGATTACTAAGTAGGAGAGCTAGTCCTGAAATGGGACAAGCTGAATGAGTCAAAAGGTAAACACACGAAATTCCAACACTTATGGCTAGTCCCGTTCCAAGTTGAGGAAAAAATGGTCAGGGAACTTACAGATCGAAAACTTTTCAGGGAGAAATTGAAAAACTCTCTGTTAATGGCAAACATCTTAAGAGATACTTCTAGTTGCCACCAAATGGTGGTTACCTCCTAAGTAGGTTAGAATTCATTTTATTTTGCTGTTAGCTTAGTTATATTTTCGTCCCTTCTGTTCTTGTTTTTTTCGCAAAGTTTCTTTTTCTTTTTTTTTGAATTTCAGTCCTTTTTAGCCAACTGATTTCGGTCCTTCGGTCTCATTTTCTCCTTTATAACTCTCTTTAGATTTCTCTCATTCTCCACCTTCAACTTTTACCTCCCTCATTAACCTGTCGATGATTCTGCCGATCCTAAATTCATCATTATTGTGCAAATCAAACAAACTTTCAATGAGCCTATGAGAACTGGAAAATCAACAACGGAATTCAAATCAAAGCCACTCATTAACATCTGTTGGGAACTAGGTAGGATCTGTTGATAACCTGGATACCTAGAGCATGTAGGGGCATCTTTATAAAATGAAAAAAATGTGTAACCACAACTGGACTGGCATGGCGGAACGCTGCATTTTTAAAATCCCACTTAAGCCTAGCCTATACTTGCCTGTAAGATTTGCAATTATTCTCCATTGGTCCCATCCACCATACTAAGTTTTCCAATACCTATCATCTACAAGTAAACCTCCTTTCATGGGCTAAGCTCACTGTCATATACCCTGTGGCATATCCAATTGTTCTCTAGTCCTTGTGCCTGAAACTGGAAGGACTTACTTAAAAGAAAATGAAATGTCGAGTCCTTGTGCTAATCTGGAAGGATGGGTTGTTTGGGAAGTCGGTTGAAGTAGGGACTATTGCTAGGCTCAGAGTACTGACTGACACAGCAAGCCCAACCTTGCTTAAGTGGTTTAAAAATATGGCATGATCCATGAATGTGCCCCATTCAATCATACGAAAATATAACACTAAAATTCTTACATAAAGTGCAGATAAACATATCTACATCAAGTTTGATGAGTGATAAAGAGCGCTCTGGCACACACCTAAATAGGTATTGACAGACCAGTGATGGCCTCGAAAGGATTTTTGAAACTAGAAAATAGGTAGAGGGTCAATAAATCCCACAATACTACCATTGGAGAATGCCTGTCAAAACCCTATCAGTAAGTAGAAGCTATTTGTCTTTATCTCGCCTGAAGCAATTAATGTTGAAGTGGAACCCACGCTCATCCATCTATACAGTTTTCATTTCAATTTTATCTTAAGACCCTGATGTTCTATTGATCCAAGGTTTATTTGGAAATAGAGATAATTGGTTCGCCCAGTGGTTCGCCATTTGTTGTGGCCACAACCACCACCATACTAAAACATGCTGTTATCACTGAAAAGATTTCAAAGGAAAAGGGTAAGGTAAGGGAAAATTGGCCTTGGTTATTCTCAAGTTCCTTTCATGCATAATAAGCACTTGGCAAACTCAGGGTCAGCATACATCAGAGTTTTTTGAAGGCTCAAGCAAGGCATGTAAGTTTTGAACAACTTCATGGTAGATGGAAAGGCCATTTCAAGCAAAGGAAAGATCAAGAGAGTTGAATTGGCATTAAAACTGTGTTTTGGTGATTACACAATAGTTTCATAGTGCGCGCTACGAAACTGCTGAAAATAATGCCTAATGCACAACAGTTTCGTAGCACGCTACGAAACTGCTGTAGCTGCATATTTTGATATAGTTGACCAGTTTTGAGAAACAAAAGGAAAACCTTTTTGAAAGGGAGTTTCTGAATAAAGGATCATTCACACAACACAAACATCTAGCAAGGGCAGAAAGGGCAAAGGAAAAACATATATGAACCATAAGCCATTTGTTATAAAAGTGATCCCAGCAAGTATTTTTCATCATACTTCAAGCAGCGTTGAAGAAGGTTTTGTCTTCATACAAGTACATGGGCAAGGTATACACATGAAAAGAAAAATATTCCAAAACATTTTTGTGTAATCAAAGAAGGATAGTAGGCATAATTGATTTTGAATATCCTTGTGAAGATCAAAAGCAAAAAGAAGGAACTTTCTCTCCTTGTTTTTACAAGTCAATTTCTAGAAGCATTTATGAGCCTTTAAAACCTCATATCTGAAAAGTGAAAGAGGTTTTCATCCCTAACATCCTGGACTACAAAAACCTCCTTCAGGTTCCTCAAATACATCCTGAGCTGGGAGAAATGAATGATTAAACTTGCGCTACGAAACTGCTGTAGGTGCAAGTTTTTCACAGGCATATGTCTCTGTTTTACACCTGTTTTCAAAGGCCCATTTTGGGAGGTAGGGATGGTGTTTCAAAAAACCAAGAGAGGTTTTTGTTCAGCATGGATTGGTTCACAAAAGCCTCCTTCAGTTTTTCTAAATACGGTTTTTGGAAGAAGTTATGAGCTTTGTCCCAAGACCCATTTTTCAGCCAGAACAGAGCAAGGGACAGTCTCCTAGTTTCTAGGAACATCAAGGATCGATTTTGGATAGATGGAGAAGTATTTTACAAAACCAAGAGAGGTTTTTGTTCTAGACATCCTGGACTAGAAAAACCTCCTTCAGGTTTGAAAAATGTGTCATGGATGAGGAGATAAAGGCTCTGTCCCACGTGCCATTTTCAGGGATCCTAAACCTAAAAACATGGAAACATGTTCCCTAATTTCTAGGGTTTGTCTTCAGCAATCAGATGACCACGTGGGAGGCTTCAAAATTCGACTTCTTTAGGTTGGAAGTTGTCAAATAATGCTTTAAATTCTTAGATAAGGTTGTTGTAATCATAATAAGGAGTTACACTCCTAGTTGTATTAGGTCTCTAGGACTCCTAGTTAGGTGTCATTTGCATTTAATAGTTAGTTTTAAGTATCAATAGGTGTCATAGTAGGATGAATTCGAATTCCCCTCATGCTTGAGGAGGAATCTAAGTTATGTAAAGAGCTCTATATATAGTTGAAGCATCAATGTGCTCAGGGTTGGAAAATTTATGAGAAAAGCTTGTATTTGGCTTATGTAAGACTCAGTTTCAGTAATACATATTTTGCCTTACTTCTCAGGATTCATGAGGGATTTTTTATATTCAGAATATGTGATGTTGTCCTTTCCCTAATTCTTGTAGTGTTATGGATGTATAATCACTCAGAATTCACTGAATGTGCTCTGACTTCCTGTATACTTTTATAAACTGTGTGGTCCTATATGAGTTTATATTCTGAATGTTTGAATGCTGAATGCCCTGACTTCCATGTAAGGTTGAGCTCATTGTTTTATTGAGGTGTGTTGACTCCATAAGCCCAATGGATAGTAATTAAAAGTGTTTCCACCATTTATATTTCTCAGAGTTGTTATATTAGAGTTAGCCATCTTATCTTTAATCAAAATCATTAACCCATCTAGAGAGAGCCCTCTCAGGTTGAGGAGGCTAAGCCTCAGCCTAAAGTAGGTTTGAAACAGTTACTTGAAGTCTTCCTGGTCTACAGCCTTCCAGGGTGTGATTTTGAGATAACACCTTGCATGAAAATGTATGGAGTTAGAATTGTTTTCCACAATTTACCCACGGGTAGTTATCCAAATTACTATTCCAGATTCCTTATTAACCATTAGATAGAATATTCATGATTACATATAGTAACTTTAGTAAGGGAATAATAAATTTCATAACCATTAACAACCATTGTTGTAGGATATTAACATAAACTTTCTAATGTAACCTTGCATCGATTCCATGATTATTTTAACTCTATTAGTTAATCATATTCTTGCCAATATAAATGTCACATCATGCAAGGAATCAATGTCATAAAAATGGCACAACATGCAACCACATTATTAGACACCGATATACCCTGGAAATCCCGTAGGATGAAAACCAAAAAATGTTTAATTTTATTATTAAACACATGAGGGTGTTCACCCCTCACTCAATGATTATAAGGGAGTCCATGCCTTGACCATTGGTATAAAATATTATAAAGAATATCATCTCAAAAACAACATAACTTGTTATAAGTTATTACAATCATCATGACATCATTTACCCAAAAACCCTTGAGCATTATGTCTTTAAGGCCTAGTTCTTTCCATCAGTGAATTATCTTACAATCGAAATTCCTTCAATCTGCATAGACCACTAACTTATTTCCCATCATAACGATAACTTAATCCATCTTTATATGTTAGAGTGTTTTCCTACAACTGTTATTGCCAACAACCTTTGATATCATGATTAAATCAATTATTAATAAAACCAATTCATAAGTATATACTAGTGGTGCTTCACTATTTATTCATCTACATTCATGAAATGTAAACAAAATATTGTGACATGCTTCCTTTAACACTGCATATGAATTAGTTATAAGTGTATAGTCATCAATGCATTTATATAAACAAATACCACATTAACTAATATTCCCCTCACATAATCCCACATTCTTGCAAGACAAATCACTACAACTGTCAAGACATTCTTTTAAAATAAACTAGTACATTAGTTATGATCTTCGTGCATGTGAATTACATAAACTTTATCAAAAGAACTAGCCCTTAACTATTAATTTTGGTGCATGCAAATATGTAAAGAAAGCTAACACAATGAATGTTGTGCCTATGCATGCAAATGCATATACTTTTCAAAAGAATATTTAACACAATAGAGCATGCAACACATGTTTCCTTTTTGAGGAAATCTAGTATAATATGGCATGCAAAAACATGTTTTATTTTCCATAAAACTAATGCAATAAAGAATACAAATACATGTCTTATTTTCTAAATATTGGACCAACATTACCCATATATATATATAATAATATATTTAGTATTATATATATATAATATAATATATATATTATATATATATATATATATATATATATATATATTATATATTCCATGGAACCACCATTACTATGGCTTTTGTGCATGTAATTCATCTTCTTTCCCAAAGAATTTTTTCCAATGTAGCCTAACGCAACATGTTATCATTTCCCACATACAAATGTATATTCTTTCCAAACGAAAGCTAATAAAAAAGTTTCATGCATATACATGACCTTATTCCAAAAGAAACTAACATAATAGTTATGATAGCATAAAAGTAATCACATCTAGTTTTTTTTCTAAAGAAATATAGCACAATAGTTCTTCTATACATGTAAAGAACATATCTCTATAATAGAATGACTATTCTTTGTGTATGCAAGAGCTTATCATAATAACACATATTTAATATACAACACGTATTCCTCCTCTAGAATTATACCATCATTAACTATTATTTTCAAGTAAACAAATACATACTTCTTTTTCAAAAAGAAGTTAATATAAAATCATTTCTCTCTCTTTCTACAAGTAAGCTTCTCATGCTTTCCTTTCAATAAATTACCATAGCTAACCATATTTTATGCATAAAACCCAAGCAACAATAGCGAGGTTAACTTAACCTATTATGCACCTAAATCAAGAAATTAACACAATTCTTTTAGCCAGGAAATATTTTCAAGAGATTATTCTTTTCATGAATATTTACATGATATTTTTCTTTATCTACATGCAAAAACATGTTTTCTATATCACAATGACTACCCTTTTGTACATGCAACATGTGTTTTTTTTCTCTAAACCATGACCCTTACTTCAATGCACATAACCTTTTCAAGAAACAAGCATGTGTTCTTCTTCTTGTATGAATGAGATTCATATGCATGTTTTAATAAAACAATCTTTATTTTTCATCAATCCATGCACACAACTCATATGCATGTCTTTATGCACTCAAATCCTAGGAGTCTTTAAATAAAGAACATATGTAATATATGCATACAGATTCATCAAAGCCCTTCCAAGAAAATTAATCTAATTAACTTCTCGATTTCCAAGAATCTGATAATATACGCCAAGACATTTCACTTCAAAATCTAATACAATGATGCATGCAATTAATATTTTTTTTTTTCAAGAATTAACATAGAAATTTATTTCAAGAATTCCAATATAATAGATATTATTATTGTGCACATATTCCTATTAAGTGTCTATAAGATTCATGCTAACATCTCCAAAGAAACTAATAATCTAATATTAATAATCTAATTTTCTTTCATAATTTATTCACAATCTTTTATTTAATGAAATAACTTGTTTTTTTTGTATTTTCATAAGAAAAGTTTAATCTTTTTGTGTGCAAGTTTCACATGTGTTTTCTTTCCAAGGAAACATCCCTAACTTATCTTTTACCATGAAATTTTTCTTTCAATGAAGTAATATGATTTCTTTATCTTTTACCATGAAATTTTCTTTCAAGAAAGTAATATAGTTTCTTTATCTTTTGCCATGGAAAGTTCACATGCATTCTTTATGAAAAGTAGTATGACATCTTAAATCTTTTTGTTTGCAGGATTCACATACATTCTCTTTTGGAGAGTAACAACATCTTTGCAACATATTTTTTAATAAAAAACATGGTTTCTTTGTTTTTAATATGTAAAGTTCTCATGCATGTTTTTTAGAAAATTATTCCGTATAAACCATGGAGAACCTTCCAATGAAATAATTAATTCATTTACAGAAAAATCCATTAAACTTTCAAGAGTCCAGAGAAATATTTCCAATTAATAAAATAACCTATCATTATTTTCACAAAACACATGCAATTTCTTTCCAAAGAAGTCAAGGTTACTTATCTTTTCTGTGCAATAACCATGAAATCCCATGTGCATACCTCATGTTCATGAATACCTTTCATTGGATCCACAAAATTCCTCACCAAAGTTGTGATGATCAATTCCTCGAGATTTCACATGATGAAAACTCCAGTTGATGAAGATGAAAATTATTTTTCTAGTTTAAAATGAATTTAAAGAACTTGTAGTTATCATTTTCTTTATTTGATTCAAATTAGTTGTCAACTAAATCATAACAGTTTGTGTTTTCAACCATTTTGTTAAACATGGTAAAAGTAATCATTTTCATTGTGAATGTCAATGTAAATGCGATTTATAGAGATATTACAATTTCAAATCTCTTTTTCAAATTAAAAATATCTGTGTGTGTATTATTAAGACACTCACATGGATGTCCAATTTATGTGACCTCTAAATTAAACGATATACTAATAGTGATGGGAATTGATCCAATATCATGCAAATACAAGAAATTTGGTTACTCATTCCTCTAACAAAAAATACAAAAATAAACAATAATAATGTATTAAAATTTACTATTATAATTAAGAAAGAAATATGAATAGTTATTATATATATATATAAATTATATATTATATAATTAAATATTATAATATATATATATATATATATATATATAATATATATAATATTTAAGTATATATATTTTTATTTTATTAAAACTTTTATTCATAAGAATCACAATATTTTCAAATATTTCTAACCATACATATTATTTTTATCAAAATATTTAAGTGCAAATGAAACTTTTTTGAAGAACCCAAAAACATTTTTAATAAAATGGATATTGTGGAGAGAAGCTCCCAATTTAAGCTTTATGTGTTAACTCATAATAATGTGTGAGTTTTTAATTATAATGTTTAAATTATAAGGTGTTAATGGATGTAGAATAGATGGTTACAAGGTGTTATGTTAAGGTACTTCGTGTGGAAAAGGTCACCAGTTCGAAACTTCGTGGGCAAAATTCCAGCCGTACTAAGCGTTGGTGTGGACTACCTTTCAATTAATGGAAGGGGAGTCAAGGATGAAATACATTATTTCAGTAGTTTATTTTCATATTTTAAATTAGAGATCTTGGTGCCATAAGTTGACAGAGGTCTACAGATGAAATTGATCTCCCAATCTCGTCCTTTATTTTGAATTTCTTGAAGATGCCTTATCTACTCAAATTTTGCAGGATTATTTTTAATTTTATTTTTCAATGAAGATATCCAAAATGTTCCTCAATGTTGGAAGGAGGAGGAGCTATGCACCACATTGTGGATGAGCAGAGATTGGACTTTGAGAATAAAAATAGATAGGAGAAGAAAGGACTCTCTACAACATAGGACAAGCTACAACATTATAGGAGACTGGGTGATGCAAAACCAAAGTTTGCATGAAATAGAGCATGACATACTGCAATGACTATTGAAGTGTGGGCCCTAGGGTGATTAAAGAACATAACACCAAAATTTGTATGATTCTAGGCAAGACAAAGAGATTTTGATCTAGTAACTTGATACCATGAGAATAAATGAGAGGTAAAAAACCAAAATTAATAAAAAAAATAAAGTGTAAAATTCATTCAATAATGACATCAACGTCAAGGAATTGATAAAAAATAAAACAATGAGAGTATAACTTGGTTCCAAGAGTAAATGTGTTGAGGGCATCCAAGGTTGTTTGGTCCTTCTAATAGACAAGAGAGGTGCCCAATACACCAATGGAGGTAACCGAAAACTATCATATGAATCTTTGCGAAAAAGAGTGGGCTAAAAGACTAGAGGAATTTTCCCATCACACACTCATTAAATATTCCACCTTTGATAATCATGGCAAAGACGGGTATAATAAATAAGGAAATGATGAACAACAAAGGTATGGTATGGTACTTCTTAGGTAACAAGGTGGAAGAGTTTCATAAATATACATAACAAATGACATGAGAATGAAATTATGAAATTTGAGGGATTCATATGACTGGAATATTTAGTAGGGATTAAAATTAACACATTTTTGGAGCTTAATTAACTTAATTAAAAGGATTTATTAATGGAAGGTTGATCTCTTGTTTCCTAAAATATGTTATAGCTCCTTGCAATAGGGAGTATGCCTCTTTTGCTAATGCATCAACCTTACCTTTGTATTTGTAGAGGATATAATAAAAATTTATTTCTTCAAATTTCAAAGTCTCTAGGTGTGCTTTGATGATGTTTCAATCCATTATTAGATTTTTTTTCTCCTTAGGATCTTGCATTTCTTTAATGATGATCTATGAGTCCCCTATAATGACTAACTTTTTTGTTTATCATGTGCTTTATAACCATATCCCCATGATTAAAGCCAAGTATTAAGTTTGGTTATTAGATGTGTGTTCTAAGCCCCAAGAAAATCCAAATTCCTTTGTTATATTAGGATCTATTAGGACCCCTCCTGGTATTGTTTCCCTTGGATTTACTTAGATGTGCTATAAAGAAATAAGATAGACATCTCACATATTTACTTACATTGAGAAAATTCCTCTTTATTGAGATGTAATATTCATTCTACTTCCTTTGTGATATAATGGGCCTGGTCTATATTAGCTACCTATCTGAAAAGAAAATTATTTGTCATCCAAATATGTTCCTCTATTTCTAATTTGGATATTTTTTTCCTTTTTACACCATATGACTGGAGTGCTTTGGCTATTATACTGTAAGCTAAATTCACAGCCCTAGTGGGTGGGAATTTTTGTTGTTGAAATGTTGACTTATTTCTTGCTAACCATATTTCCCAAGACACAAATTTTGCGAGTACTTTCCATAATCATAACAGTAGTGGATATTCTTTGAAAGGTCCTTAAATATTTATTTTTCCATGTTAGGAAATTTTCACTCCAAGATTATGGAAGTGAGACATGAGATGATATGTCCTTTAAGCTATGTTCCCAAAATTTATAAGAAAAATTGCATTCAAAGAATAAATTGTGTATTGTTTCACTTTGTTCATAGCATAGGGAACATCTTGAAGGTCCTTGTGTGCCTTTCTTTCAAAAATTTTCACTAGTGAACAACTTTCCATGAACCATTCCCCAACAAAGGACATTAACTTTTGGGAGAGAGACACCTTTTCAAATTTGATGCCAAAAATTAGCTTTATGAGGGACTAATTATTCTATCAATAGTGAAGAACATCCTTCTTTTACTAACATATTTTCCCCTACCTCACTCATCTAGAGTTTCTTTATTTATGGGAGCGCACCTCATTGAGTGTATATAAAAAGTTCATGTTGTCTCCTTTAAATTTTGTGGGAGATGGAAGTGTTTCCATCTATTCCAAGTGTTGTCAATTGATCACTCTGATACATCAACCAATTTTTGAAGCCTTGAATTTTAAAACCAACTTTTAAAAGTGGTGACTTCCTCATAAGAGAGCATTAGAAACTTCCCAAGGATAATGTTTATCCATAGAATAATTTATTGGCCATTCAGAAATGAGACCCAATTAAGCATAGCTTGAGGGAGAGTTTATGCTACTTTAAAAATATTCCATGAGATTAATTCTTTATTCTCAAATAAAGTTTTATCAAGATATATATTTCTTATTCCTGTAGAGTATTGTTTTGAACATTATTTCCTTCCACAAATCCATCATTCTAATGACCAACCACCATATAGTTTTGGCTCCCATATTTATATTCATAAGAGTTGGATCTCTAATGAATAAAACTTCTCTATCTTTTGGATATATAATGATTAACCATTTTATCAAATAAAAAAAATTATTCTCAACATATCCCTCTCTTCCATAAAACAATTTTGATTTGCATGCAAGATGCTCCATGATATTTTTGGGAGCTAGAAGAGCTAAGCATTGATAAAGAGGAAGGGAACAAAGCACTTTGTTAATAAGGGTAATTTTATTGGCAAGATGTGACCATCTCACTCCCAATTGTTGAATCATTTTTTCATTTTTATCCAAAATGCCTTGCAAAGTTTGATATAACAAGTTTTGCAGTGAAATGGACATTCCTAAATATTTGAAAAAGGACCATGTATATACACTTGGGAAGCCCAAAATTTGGGAGAACATATGTAGACATTCTAAAGAGATGGTCCACTAATATATTTGACTTTTTTAATTATTAACCTTCCTCCAAAGGCATTTAGAAAATTTTCAATGAAATTTTTTAATCTCTGAGCTATAAGAGTGGAGGATGCACCCAAGAGTAGAGTGTCATACGCAAATGAGTAATGTTTAATTTCTCTAACCCCTCTTATTATTCTAAAAACTTGGATTTTTCCTTTTACTCTTTCCCTTTCTATTTTTCTACTCAAATATTCCTCCATGATGATATATAATAGAGGGGAGAGGGGAAAACCTTTTCTTAACCCCCTTGCACTTTAAAAAATGAAGAAGAATCAAAATTTAGGAGGGAGAAAATCTAGGGAGAACGTATGCAATCCAACTTATGAAATCATTGTAGAATCCAAACTTCTAATAACAACAAGAGGAATTTAGAAAGTTGTCAATGACATTTTTTAATCTTTGAGCTATAATCATGGAGGATGCACCCAATAGAAGAGTGTCATATGCAAATTGAGAATGATTAATTTCTCTAACCACTCTTATTATACTAATACCTTGGATTTTGCCTTTGACTCTTTCCTTTTCAAGGTTTCTACTCAAAGATTCTTTCATGATGATATATATTAGAGGGGAGAGGGAAGAGCCTTGTCCTAACCCTATTTGAGATTTGAAGAATGAAGAAGGGTGACCATTTAGGAGGGGGACAATCCAAGGAGAAACAACAAAAGCATTAAACCAACTTATGAAATCAATGTAGAATCTAGGGAAAATTTCAAGGATGGAAAATTATCTTGAAGTTTAAAAGCATTGGTGAATCTCACTAGTCCCTAACATGCAAACTCTAACTTTTGTATTGATATATTTGTAAAATTAGTCAAATTTAAAATGACTTTATATACAACCTCTATATAATGTTGGCAATTTTTAAGGTAAAATAATTTTATATTATAAAATTTGGGTGAATTGCTTTTAGGAAAAATTGAAATTGGCGAATCGTTTTTAGAAAATTCTGCAAAATTATCCCACTTGCAAATATTAGCCCCTAAAAGTTTCAATGGCAGAATAAAAAATTCTCATAACAAGATAGAGAAAGGAGTGTCTCATATGATCAAAAGCATTGGTTATATCCATTTTTATAGTCATACCCTTCTCCTTATTTTCTTTACTTGAATGAATTGCCTCGTTAAACAATATAATATTGTCAATAATTTTCTTTGTAGAATAAATCCAACCTAGTTCTTTGAAATTCTTTTATTTGTAATTTTTTAATATAGTAGCTATGATTTTTGATAATAAAAAAATTATAATCAATTGTGCACAAAGAAATAGGTAGTAATATGGAAAAGGAGGAAGAATACAAATCTCTTGGAATGAGATACAAACATGTGGATTTGCACCCACCCCTATATTTTTCTTTTTTAAAGTGTAGTTCAAAATCTTTTTTTAAGTCTATCTTCACAATGCTCAAGAAGGGCCTACAGAAGTGAATTATAAGTCATATCTTCCTAGAATTTTATCCTTTTCAAAATCCCTACAACTTGCATTATCTTTTGATCCTCAGTTTCTTTTATTAAACTTATGTTTTCCTCACTTGATATTGCAGTTGGGATATTTTCCAAGATTTTGTTGATAAGGATTGGATTCTCCTCTTCTTCATCAATGTATAATATTTTAAAATGAGATTG
>APFE030939213.1:0-15458 GCA_000404065.3 Pinus taeda | reverse complement strand
GACCAACCACCATATAGTTTTGGCTCCCATATTTATATTCATAAGAGTTGTATCTCTAATGAATAAACCTTCTCTATCTTTTGGATATCTAATGATTAACCATTTTATCAAATAAAAAAAATTTATTCTCAACATATCCCTCTCTCCCATAAAACAATTTTGATTTGCATGCAAGATGCTCCATGATATTTTTGGGAGCTAGAAGAGCTAAGCATTGATAAAGAGGAAGGGAACAAAGCACTGTGTTAATAAGGGTAATTTTATTGGCAAGATGTGACCATCTCACTCCCAATTGTTGAATCATTTTTTCATTTTTATCCAAAATTCCTTGCAAAGTTTGGTATAATGGGTTTTGCAGTGAAATGGACATTCCTAAATATTTGAAAAAGGACCATGTCTATACACTTGGGAAGCCCAAAATTTGGGAGAACATATGTAGACATTCTGAAGAGATGCTCCACTAATAGATTTGACTTTTTTAATTATTAACCTTCCTCCAAAGGCATTTATAAAGTTTTCAATGACATTTTTTAATCTTTGAGCTATAAGAGTGGAGGATGCACCCAAGAGAAGAATTTCATACGCAATGAGGAATATTTCATTTCTCTAACCCCTTTTATTATTCTAAAAACTTAAATTTTTCCTTTTACTCTTTCCCTTTCTATTTGTCTACTCAAATATTCCTCCGTGATGATATATAATAGAGGGGAGAGATGAAAACCTTTTCTTAACCCCCTTGCACTTTAAAAAATGAAGAAGAATGAAAATTTAGGAGGGAGAAAATCTAGGGAAAACCTATGCAATCCAACTTATGAAATCATTGTAGAATCCAAACTTCTAATAACAACAAGAGGAATTTAGAAATTTTCCAATGACATTTTTTAATCTTTGAGCTATAATAGTGGAGGATGTACCCCATAGAAGAGTGTCATATGAAAATTGAGAATGATTAATTTCTCTAACCCCTCTTATTATACTAATACCTTGGATTTTTCCTTTGACTCTTTCCTTTTCACGGTTTCTACTCAAATATTCATCTATGATGATATATATTAGAGGGGAGAGGGGAGAGCCTTGTCCTAAACCTATTTGATATTTGAAGAATGAAGAAGGGTGACCATTTAGGAGGGGGACAATCCAGGGAGAAACAACAAAAGCATTAAACCAACTTATGAAATCAATGTAGAATCCATGGAAAATTTCAAGGATGGAAAATTATCTTGAAGTTTAAAAGCATTGGTGAATCTCACTAGTCCCTAACATGCAAACTCTAATTTTTGTATCGATATATTTGTAAAATTAGTCAAATTTATAATGATTTTATATATAGAGTGCTCTTATTATAATTAGTTTTGTCTAACTTTTTAAGGTGAAATAATTTATATTATATCAAAATTGGGCGAATCTATTTTGAAAAAATACTTGAAAATTGGGCGAATTTGTATTTAAAAAAATTCTGGCAAAATTAACCCACTTGCATAATATAGCCCAAACGATTTCAATGGCATAATAAAAAATTCTCATAACAACATAGACAAAGGAGTGTCTCATATGATCAAAAGCATTGGTCATATCCATTTTTATAGTCATACCCTTCTCCTTATTTTCTTTACTTGAATGAATTGCCTCGTTAAACAATATAATATTGTCAATAATTTTCTTTGTAGAATAAATCCAACCTAGTTCTTTGAAATTATTTTATTTGTAATTTTTTTAATATAGTAGCTATGATTTTTGATAAAAAAAATTATAAGCAATTGTGCACAAAGAAATAGGTAGTAATATGGAAAAGGAGGAAGAATACAAATCTCTTGGAATGAGAGACAAACACGTGGATTTGCACCCACCCCTATATTTTTCTTTTTTAAAGTGTAGCTCAACATCTTTTTTTAAGTCTATCTTCACAATGCTCAAGAAGGGCCTACAAAAGTGAATTATAAGTCATATCTTCCTAGAATTTTATCCTTTTTCAAAATCCCTACAACTTGCATTATCTTTCTCAGTTTCTTTTATTAAACTTATGTTTTCCTCACTTGATATTGCAGTTGGGATATTTTCCAACATTTTGTTGATAAGGATTGGATTCTCCTCTTCTTCATCAATGTATAATATTTTAAAATGAGATTGTATTTCCTCTTTGAATTCTTCAAATTTTTCAAGCCTTTGATAATTTTCAAGATTTATGCTTTTGACATGATTGCACAATCGTATTTCTTTGGATTTCTTCATGGAAGACAAAGGTGTTTTGATCTTATGATTTAAGCCATAAACTCTTGGATTTAATTGCCAATCCTTTTATTTTTTAAACTTTAAGTGAAATGTTTTATTGATTTCTCTCTCCTTAAGAAGAATTATCTCGATGATTTACTCTTCTTCAATTTGATTTTGAATTTCTTTTAAAATAAGTTAATGATCTGACCATACATGATATGGAGAGACATATGCTTTGGAGACCCAATTATTGAGCACCTATTTGACCACTTTAAGCTTTGAATCCAAAACAAAAGATAGGGTATGGCAAGGGGGGGTTTCTTTTAATTTACTTTTCCATGCATCCTCTAAAATTTGAAAAAAAAAAGTATTTTGGAGTCATAATGGGTTGAACTTCAAGGGATTTGGTCCATAATTCTTTGGGATTTCTAATTTGATTAAAATTAGTTTGTGGTTAGAAATGTTTTAGGAGATTACTATTTATTATATTAAGTAATCATGCAAGAAAATACTATTTTGAATCATGAACTAGTCCAACTTGTTGGCTATATGACTAGAACTCAATATTTTGTTGCTCCAAGTGTATCTCACATTCACACGTTTAATGTCAATGAGGTACCAATTACTAATGAGGTCTTACATTTTTCCTTGCATTTGATCCCTAATTATGTTTCCTCCTTTATTTTCCATATCATATAAGGTTGTGTTAGAACCCCCACCAATGATACAATATTCCAAATTATTGTTCCCTTAGATTTCTCACAATAAGTGTTAGAAGCCAATCTTCTCTAGATATTTAACTAGTGAATAAACATTATGTGGAAATTTTCCATGTTTCATGATGATGAAATATATTCAGAATCTAATTATTTGAATTGAAGGAGAATGTATTTTCAACAATAGTGGAGTTTTATATTGTTTTTGGTTGTACTGTTTTTTTATATCCAACATTTAAATTGAATTTGGGGTTTGTAGACTTCGAGGTGCAGCAATAGAAATGCCTGAGAGAGATTTTGGGTTCCTACAAAACAAATCCCTACTCTAACTTGTGGTTCAACTCTACTTTAAACTCCTACATACACTTGGTAAACTCTTGATCTAGTTGCTGCAATAAAACGACTTATTAAAGAACCAAACCCTAGCTAACAATAAAGTGGAAACCTAACTTTGACTATTAATCAAACTACGCAATTCAAATGGAAAGGATGTCTCAAACTACTGAAAAACAAGGAAATTAAGCTCGTAGACAATCCACTCTTGGAATGTAAGGCAAGCAGTCTCGCACTCAATGCAGAACTCAAACTACCAAGTCATTTGTGGCGTTGTGCAAAATTATATTGAAAATTCTTTGTGTAACTTAGTGCAAACCCAAGAAAATAAATATCGAATTCCAATTCTATTTATGGAACACGTACTTCATATCAGATGCACTCATTGTAATAGTAAACTTTAAATGTATCAAATGAAAATGTTTCTTTCTTAGATCTAATGCTAACTGTTCTCCTGAAGTTCACATGCAACTTTTCAACTCTTTAGAAAACAATAAACTTATTACCTCAAACAAAAATCGATTATGGAAATGATTCATTCATAAAGAAACACACAGTGAATATATCAAGCAAATTGATCTCTGTAACTTTCATGTTTGGAAACTATTAATGCATTTATAGTGACTTGAAATAAGTTGCAAAACTATAACTTCCAATGATAAAAAAAAAAAAATCTTCTTATATAGAGAAATTCCTTAACCCTAATGCTCATGGAATGAATATGTAACAATAGAATAAATGAAAACCATTAAATAAACTAGAGTATCACAATTGTGAATTTTGAAACTTCAGGAGCCAACTAATAACATATATGTGTTTTGTTCTGGTATACAAATGTTACCAAATTAAAGAATCAGAAGTGTCAATGTTGTTAACAAATCTCAGTTCAATCCACACTTCAAATCACAATGAAATTCAATGGAGTCCTTAGTATCAGTTACAGCCTTTAAACTCAAATAGATCTGATCAATTATAATTTTTTATTTAACATATGGTTACCATATATTAATAGGCTTGTTGTGTTGGTGTTGATGACACTAGATATTGCCAACATTAGGGGATCTCCCTCGTATGAAGTCCCAATTAGACCTCACACTATTTGGGATCCTTGAATTTCGCTTTGTCGAGATCACTGGCTTCTTCTGTAGGCTTCTGTACATTTCCTTTTACCAAATCCAATACCTTGTTCTTCTCGAGGATTAGGTCAATCCTCTTCTTCCAGGATCTGAAGTTAAATGCCCCTTCAAGTTTTTTCTCGCCCTTGATTTAGACATATTCCTTGAATATGATAGATTCCTTCCCTAAGATAATGCCTATGAATGGATCTACGTTTTTCTTCTTTCTTCAACAAAGCTTTGATACCATGTTGGAAAATCATAAAAGAAGTGAATATTTTCTCGATATTGATAATTACTTGTGATGTTACCTGTTATTACAATTATTTATATCTTATTTCTTTAGTTCATCAAGCAATTACACAAAGCAACAATAGATAAAACAATGAACACAAGATGTAGGCACATGCCAGGGAAAAAACCCCCTTGAGGGGAAAACCCAGTCAAAGTAATTCTTCCTTTCAATAGTATTCTTTGACACTCTTCACCCTATACCTTGACCAGACCTTCCCTCCACACCAAGTCAGCCTCCAGAAGATTGATCTCTTTCCAACAACTTTGACTATGTAGCAACTTGCGGCAGCTCACGACCTTTAGCAACAATCCAACTTGGGATACTTCATTCTCCCAATCCAGAACACAAAACAGAGAGAGAGCACCACCATAATTTTGATTTTACTTGACTCCTTAGACTCCCCCAAACTTGGATTCACTTCGGCTTCGTGGAAATAGACTTTCCCAGCTTCCTACTTCACACTTCTACCTAGAAAATAGATTTTCACACGTCTACTGAGAAGAGAGAGAATGAGAAGTGATGCACCAAATGAATTCGTAGTCCTTCCTTTTATAGGCTTCTTGTGTGGTAAAATGAGTCCTTAGGCTGACTTGATCTTCTCTTAGGCTGACATGGTGTGGGGGTTCCATAATTCATATTTGACTCAATACTAAACTGATTTACATGATTCAAAATCCCAAGAAGGGTCCCTTTAAATGTAAAATAATTCTATAGACCCAAAATAAATACTAGAAGTCCTCAATGGGGACTTTGACCTAAAACATGGTGACCAAACCCATGCTTTAATAAGTCACAATAATAATAAAAATTCTTTTCTTTATTCTTTTGACAAGTACATTACATAATGACTCAAGTACATTATTGAACATTGAACATAGTTACTTTTTCCAACACTTCTAGATCCATGGATGCAACTTGGTTATAGATCTAGGGTTTCTTCAAAGTGATTTCAAAGTAGGTATTCTTGAAAAGTGATCTTTGTTCTCTTTCCTTCACCAAAGATCCGATACCATGTTGATTTTTCTAGTGCAATAAATGCAATTACTTGTTTATGAAACTTGATAATTACTTCCATTGATATAGATGTTTATTTTTCTCTTTCAACATATTATTAAGCAATTATACATTCAGAAATTTCAACCTTAGACAATAGATCAATAGAGATCACAATGCACACAAAGACAAGAATATTTTACTCTAGGAAAACCCACAAAAGGGGAAAAACCTAGCCAACCTTTTCCTTATAGAATCGATGCCTATGATTCCAACCACAAGATGCCCAATATACCAAGAAAAGCTTTCCAAATCACTTCAAGGTTCCTTCTCTCAAGTTCGCACTAGGTTTGCAATAGGGACCAAATTTCGACTCTCCTTATCTTAGAATTTTGTACCTTGATCATAGTTTTGACACAAAACTTTGGACTTGCAATCATACGTGCGAGGGAAATAGAGAGAGATTTCACATGTGCGAATAGATTATTCCTTGAACTCTGTTTATCCTTTAACTCACCCTTCCTTTCCTTTTTCCTCTTTCACTATTTAAAATCAAAAGTATACTTGAATATGTGATGTGAAATGCGTTTTCAGTGGAGACAAATGCTCTCTATATATACATGTTGGATGGGGGTCGAATAGGTGTCTCTTGGGCCAGGATGACTTCATCATTGGGAGTCTGACTTAAGCATATTGTGGTGTCAAACATGCAAATTCAAAATTTTCATTTTCCCGCTTAAGATAAGGTCATGAAGAACATGCCTTATAAAGTTTATTTTGAATATAAACAAATAAATATTTTATTTTTCTTGAAAGCATGACGAACATGCTTCAAATATTTTTTTCTTTTACAAATATAATTCATTTTTCAATATTACAAGTACAAATGAGATACTATGAAGATCACCCATAGCTACAAAATTCAACAATATGGATGATATAGTTAACACTATTAAAGGTCTTGATGAAATTATTGATGAAGCTTTAATAGTTCAAAATGTTTTGAGATCTCTCCCCTCCATATTCAATGCAAAAGTTTTAGCCCTAAAAGAACTGAAATATCTTGAAAAACTACCCATGGATCAACTATTAAATTTCAGATTGCTCTATGTTGTTTCAATTTATTTAGCCTAATTCAATTAGAAATATTTCAACAATAATTAATATTTCTAATATTTCCAATCAACAGTAATTGAATATAGAATAGTAAATGAAATGAAAAAGGAGACGATCAACACATCAATAAGAGACACCAAAATTCCAGTCAATGACAAGGGAGAAACCCACTAAGGGGAAAACCCTTTGCAATTCTACTTCATTTAAATTGTCATAAAATGTCAATTAGAGAGCATAATGAGCCAATAAAAAATCATCCAGAAAAATTAACCCAACAACATTGATAAATATGTTCCCAGAACCAATCCAAATCAGAGACAACTTTTCTTATCTGTGGTCAACTATGGTCAAATGTCAAAATGCAACCTTAGAGCCCAATCACACGGAGGAAGAGGTATGCATGCGGTTGAGAGATTCCAAACACATGGATGAGCCTGTATGCTCACGGTTATATCTAAAAATTCCCTGTGTCAAGCCTATGGTCAGAAACAAAAAACCCTAAAACACGTGCGAGCTTCGAACCCTATAATCTTAGACCTGTATGAACCACATTTCTTGACCCAATGTCAGACCTGTGCAAAACTAGCTAATGAAGAAGAGAAGAAGAATATGCTTGGTGATGTCCAAATGATATTGAGGCCAATTGTATTTATAGGCTTCCGAGGGTGTCCAATTTCTTGTTAGAGAAGACATTATCAAATGTGACATTGTGGGATTCAATTCAAAAATACACTTTCCCTTGTCCAAATTCAGTGCTTCAAAAGTAAAAATTGGTCCTCTCGAAAAGAGAAATCTAGTCCCATGGTTGGAATTTATCACTAAGATGCCAAATTAACACTCCCTCTCAGCTAGGGATAAATTCTAACCGTATCATGTAATAATTGCCATAAGTATCATGTCATCATATCATGTCCCATCTCTACTCAACTTTATCTCTTGAAACATTCTCATATCTAAAGAAGAAGAATCATTGGGGAGCATCAACTAGCATCATCTTGGACAATGAGGAAGGTCCTATTAGACACTTCCACCTCATGTCTATGACAGTGGGGAAGGTCTGATTAGACACTCTCACCCCATGCCCATGACTGTGGGGAAGGTCCTATTGGACACTCTCACCCCAAGTCATCTCATCAAGAAATAGGTGAGATACAACTTACAAATAAAGGATCATAACCATCCCATGACGTAATCAATGGGTGAGATAATACTTTCTATATAAAAGGTAAGGGTCACGTCCATCCTATTGTATGTTGATCTTCCTAGCAATGACCCTCAACAGTCATGTGGTATAACGCTTGTATCATAATTAACTTAGGTGAGATACCAGACTTACCAAAGGTAAGGATCACACAGCCTGAAGTACTCTCTCAACCTGTTGGCCAGACAAGGAGCGATAATCCCAACAAGCCCAACTTGTGGGTATGATGCCAACTAGGTATAATTTGCATAGAACAAGATAGGGGAGAAACATCTATGAGCCTATGGGCAACAAATAGGGGTGATACCCTATTTTCCAGATATCCATCAACTCCAAAAGCCCTCCATCTCAATTCCACACCTTGGGAGCTCAGACAGGGGGGAATATTTGGCTCAGTGTCCTTGATCAGTGATGCCCCTTATCAAGAGGGGTCACATCTATTAGTCCAAGTTTCTCTCTAAAGACCAAGAACTTCCCTTTCAACAAAGCCTTAGTGAGAATATCCACGGTCTACTCATATGTTGATATATGATGGAGTCTAACTACTCCTCTCTTCACCATGTATTGAATGAAATGATATCAAATCTCTATGTGCTTGGACTTGTCATGAAATACAGGATTCTCTTCCATATGGATCCCTCTCTTTATATCATGGTATATCACTATAGTGTTTAGGACATGTTCAAATAAATCTCCAAAGAGATTTCTCAACCAAATGGCTTCATAGCTAGCCATGCTAGCAGCAATGTACTCTGCCTCTGTGGTACTCAGTGCTACAGACTTCTGCATCTTGGTCATCCAAGATATCATGGAAGATCCAAGGCAAAAACAACATCGAGATGTACTCTTCATGTTGACAACATTTCCTACCTAGTCAACATCAATATATCCATGAAGTCAAACATCTCCAACAAAATATCTTAGACCAAGTGTGATTGTCCCATGAAAATATCTCAAAATGTGTTTGGCAGCAATCCAATGTGCATGGAGAAGCTCAATCATGAATTGACTCAACGTGTTTAATGCATAGCATATGTCCAGATGAGTGTTCACTATGAACATCATAGCCCCAATCAAATATCTATACTTGGAATGATTCGTCAAATTGGGTCTTGCAACTTCTCCAAATATATTCTTGAAATTCATTTCCATCAGTGTGGGAAGGGACTTGCATTCTGTCATTCCAAAACTCTCCAACAACTTCGCAACATAATTTCCTTGTGAAAGAAAAATCTCACTGGTCCTCTGCCACACCTCAAGGCCTAGAAAGTAGTGCATGAGTCCAAGGTTTTCATATTGAAAGAGATAACTCCCTCTTACACTCGACCATCAAGGGCTCACTACTTGTGAAGAATAGATCATCAACATATAAAACGAAAGTCAATGAGATACCTTGGACTACCTTGAAGTAGAGGTTGGAATTGGCAATGCTTTTTGTGAATCCTAGCTTCACCAAATAACTGTCTATGCAGGTTTACCATGCTCTAGGGGCTTGTTTCAAACCATACAATTCCTTCTTCAACCTGAAAAAATGTTTCTTTTGATCCTCTACTTCAAATCCCTATGGTTGTTTAACGTACACTTCTTCTAGTAACATGCCATGAAGGAATGCAGTCTTCATGCCCATTTGATGAAGGGTCCACACTTGACTTGCGGTAAGAGAAACTAACAAATGAATGGTTGTATATCAAGCCACATGTGAAAATATATCATCATAATATTCTCCCTCTTTCTAGGAGAATCCTTGAGCCACGAACCTTGATTTATATTTGTCAATGCTTCCATCGACTCCATGTTTGATCTTGAATAGCCATCTTGAAGTCACCACAGATTTTCCCTTTTGTCTTGGCACAACATCCCATACATCATTCTTCATAATTGATTCATATTCTCTGGCCATAAAATCCTTCCAAACTCTTCTTTCATCACTTATTGAAAGGTGGTTGGTTCAAATTGAAGCATAGTGCTCATTGTAGTAACATATCCTTGGTACCTGCATGGCTTCTTAGTTTCTCTAAATGATCTTAGAGTGGGAATGCATCTCTCCTCATGCTGTAATGTGTCACGAAGCCAAAGTGGCCTCTTCCTAGTAGGAGGATCACATGGAACAGGATCCAAGGGATCCATGGGCTCATTAGGATCATCAACAATGTTTTTCTTGGATTTAGGCACGAAAGGACCATCGAAAATATCCATATCATCATTCTTCTTCTCAAGAGGAGGAGGTGGAGGAAGGTCCCTTTCTTTTCCAAGGGAAACATCTTCATCAAATGTTACATCCCTATTAATTTCAATGTTTATTTGACCAAGAATATATGTTATTAATGCTTTAGAATTTTCACAATATCCAAGAAATGTACCTTTTCTTCCCATGGCTTCTAGCTTGTTCCTTCTGTCCTTCGGCACATGGAAATATATAGGGCAGCAAAATATACGAAGATGGCCAACATTGATCGTGACACCTGTGAACACTTATTTGGGGGTCTTGTTGTCCAATGCTTGATGAGGCACCCTGTTTTGAACATATACAACAACATTCATTGCTTCACCCCAAAGGAACTTCAACAACTTTTGATCATGGAGCATGGCATGATCGACTTCTACGATAAACCTATTCTTTCTTTTAGCTACTCCATTTTGTTCGGGAGTATAGGGCACAATTGTCTCTTTCTTGATACCTTCCTTCTTGCAAAAATTGATGAACTCATTTTAAATGCACTCTCCACCATTGTCAGACCTGAATATCTTAATTTTCTTCCTTGTTTGATTTTTTACCAAAGCTTTGAACTCCTTGAATATTTCGAAGGCTTCATTCTTATGCTTCAAATCATATATCCATGTCTTTCTTGAGAAGTCATCAGTGAAGTGATATAGTAGAGATGGCCACCAATAGAATGTATGGGGATTAGACCACATATGGACAAATGAATGAGATGGAGGATGCCTTTTATCGTATTCTCGCTAGAGGGGAATGATCCCTTGTCTTCTCTCCACTGGCACAACTTGGACATACTCCATCATGTTGGGCTCGAACATCGAGAATATCAGAGACCAATTTCTTCAATCTTGGAAGAGCATCATAATGTAGATGGGCCAATATTCAATGCCATAGCTCACTTAGATGATTAGTATCATGGGCCAATGATAGAAGAGCTCTATCGATAACTCTATATAGTCCAATGAATGTCGATCCCAATGTACATGAATCTCTAATAGGTGATCCAACAGGCCAAGTGAGAACCTTTACCTTGATGAAGGCAACCCTCATCCCTTTGTCTTCCAAAGTAGATATTGATACCAAATTCTTCTTCAACCTTGGCACATACATCACATCATGGAGCAAAACAGATTCCCTAGAATACAAATGAAATTTGATGAACGTAAAGCCTTTAACAAGATGAGTGGATTTATCTCCAAGAATAATTTTAAAATTTGACTCCCTTTATACCAAATTAGAGAAAACTTCCTTATACCCAGAGAAATGATGAGTGGCCCCACTATTAACCAACCAACTATCCCACGAACCCGGAGGAGAGGAACTAGTGACAACAGAAATATGAATATATTCATATTGATTTGCAACATTACTTTCATACCTGGAATATCTTGACTTCTTTTATAATTGCTTCTAGTGTTGTAGCAAGGACCATTGTTCTTCTTAGAACAATCTTGAGCATAGTGGCCTTTCTTATGACAATTTTAGCACTCAATGTGAAAATCCTTGACTCTTCCATTCCTTCTATTTGAATTTCAAGGAGGAGGCTTTCTTTAAATTTATGGACCTCCTTTTCCTTTCTTCTTCTTGTCACAAGTGATGAATGCAGTGAGCTCTCCCTCTTCATATTTTTTTAACCTTCCTCTAGAAGCCATCAATGATTCTTGAGTGAGTTTTCCAACAATCTCATCAAATGACAGGAAAACATTTTTATTCATTATAGCGGTAATGAAGGTTTCCCAAATAGGTGGGAGACCTCTAAGGGTTACAATCACCAATTCCCTGTCAGACATAGTTTCCCAAACTCTCGGAAATTGATCTTTAAGATGAGATATCCTCATAATGTAGGATTGCACAGAATCTCCTTTATTCATCTTCATATCTTTGAGTTGATCTTTCAAGGAGATGATTTCATTTAAATTGTCAACTTCATATATTCTAGCTAGCTTAATACATGTCCTTAGCGTTTTTCCAATTCCCAACATAAGCAAGTAAATTGTCTTGTAAACCATCAACCATAATTTGCTTTTCTTTTAACTCACCTTTCTTGTGCTTGTTCTTGTTCTTGGAAGCAACGAAAGCATTCTCCGGAGGTTCATGTACCTTTCCTTCAATGAATTCCAAAACATCATTGTTATCAGCTATGATCTCCAACCTGATTTTCCATGTAGCAAAGTTAGATGATTCACCCGACTTCTCATGTTCCTTGAAGAAAGAGGAAGACATCTTAACTTGATTAGAATGGCTCCTTGAAGTTTCCAAATATTATTGCTTCAATGCTTGCCTCCTTTTGGGATTGTCCTTCACCTTAGCTCTGATACCATGTTAAAGTTCAGACGGCTCTATGTTGTTTCAATTACTTTATCCCAATTCAATTACTCAATTAGTAATATTTCTAAAATAATTAATATTTCTAAAATTTTCCAATCAACAGTAATTGATGATAGAACAGTGAATGGAATGACAAAGGAGACAATCAACGCATCAATAAGTGACACTAGAATTTCAGTCAACAACCAAGGAAAAACTCACTTCGGGGAAGACCCTTTGCAATTATTCTTCTATTAGATTGTCATAAAATGTTTAATAGAGAGTACAATGAACCAATACAAAATCATCCAAGAAAATTAACATAGCAACATTCAGAAATATGTTTCCAGCATCAATCCAAATTAGAGAAAATGTTTCTTGTTTGTAGTCAATTGCGATCAAATGTCAAAATGCAACCCTAAATCCAAACCACACGGAGGAAGAGGTATGTGTGCAGTTGAGAGCTTCCAACCACATGGATCAGCCTGCATGCCTGGAGTTATAGGAGAAATTTGACTGCATCAAGCCTGTGGTTATAAGAAAAAATTGCGTGCATCAAGCCTACATTCGGAAACCAAAAACCCTAAAAAACATGTGAGCTTTGGACCTTGTAATCTCGGACCTGTACGAACCAAATTTATCGGCCCAGCATCAGACCTGTGTGAACCAATCAATATTAAAGGAAATTTCACCCTAAAAGTGCCCAAGAAATTTTCACATAATTTCCTTGTCATAATCTATAAACCAATCAAAATCCTTTCAGTTTAAAAAGAGGTACATGTCCTAAATAATTTTAAAATTTTTAATTTGGGTATTCCTGAAACATTTTATTATTAATTTTGGTATCAGTGAAATATTTTATTATTAATTTGGGTATTCATGAAATATTTTATTAATGTTATTTACCTACGTTACCCATATGAATTAGAATACCAAAAAAGTTATTAATGCAATGTAAATTTCGATATTAGTGAAAAATATAAATTAAAAATGCGGGTCCATCTGACATTAATAACCAAGCCCCAAAAAACACCAAAATAAATAATTAAATATAAAATAGTCAAATAGTTAAAAATAATTAAATACAAAATAGTTAAATGGTTAGAAAATAGTTAAATATAAAATATAAATATAGGAAGTTAAATTTAAATAGAGTATATATATATATAACAATTCCATATATTGAGGGATTTTGATAAAAGTAAAAAAATAGAAATAATATAATTTCTTTTATTAAATCTCGTGCTAATAAATATTATGGAATATAGATAAAAATAAAGTAATACTAAAAAAATTATCTACATGCCATTTTCTATTAATTTCTTGATTTTTCTTTAGGAGGCCACTTTTAGACTGAAATTTCCTATAATGAAGAAAATAAGAAGATGCTTGGTGATGTCCAAATGAGCTCACTTGTATTTATAGGCTTCCAAGGGTGTCTAATTTCTTGTTACGGTTGACCTGATCAAATGTGGCATTGTGGGCTTCAATTCAAAAATACGCATTCCCTTGTCCAATTTGAGTGCTTCAAAAGTCAAAATTGGTCCTTTCGGAAAGAGGAATCTAGTCCCATGGTTGGAATTTGTCATTGAGGTGCCAAATTAAGATCAACTTCATGGAACCTTGAAAACCTATGAGATGAACATAATTAAGGAGAATTCAACATTAAAGTAAGTAGCATTCAAAGTGTTGAGAAATCAATGTAAATGTATATTAGGGTTGATTCCTCTTAATTGAAATTTACTTGTGATATTTGTTGGCCTTTTATTACTTTTATTATGTCTTCTTCATCAAAAAATTACAAAACATAAAATGCATGAAGATCACTAGAACACAAAGAACACAATATATAGGCTCCAAGTGAGGGAAAAACCCCTCCAAGGCGAAAACATAGAAAAAATCTCTTCTTATAGAATCAAATCAAAGTGAGATATCCAAAAACCAAAGACTAAGACCAAGACCTCCCCCTTCTTCAAACCCTTCCTTTAGCAAGTTAAAATTCACAAAGTCAATGATGGTCAGATCTTATCCTGTTTAAGAATTCGGTCCTACAACTCGGATTTTCAACCCCTACAACTCTCAATTTTCGGTCCTATTTTTGTACACTTTCCCTAGAAACTCGTACATGTGAACTAGGTCAAGTCAAAAATAAAAATTTTCTTTTCTTCTTTTGTTTTCTCCTTCTTCCTTCGCTATCACACTTATTTTCTTCTTCTTTCGCTTGGAGATCGAACTTGTTGAGTGTGTGTGCTAATGAGGACGAAGTTGTTGGAAATACTGAGAGGGGGGGTGAATCAATATTTCTTTTCAATTTTTATTTTTACCAGTTAAGATCACTTATAATTAGAACACAAAATGAACAATGATAGAATAATAATTTTATTAATCAACGACGAGGACTTCAATCCTATTTACAATCAATCAAGAACAATAATTATTAGGGCTTCAACCCTAGATGAAGACACCAATCTCCAATCCACCAGGCTCCAACCTGTATTTTTCCAAGCACTGACTTGGACTTCACGAGGCTCCAACCTCTAGGGCTCCAACCCTATCTTCCCAAGGCTCCAGCGTTGTCACTTTGAGGCACCAACCTCTAGGGCTCCAACCCTATCATTGGTACTAGCTCCAACCTGATCTTGTTGAAGACTCCTATCCTTTAGGGCTCCAACCCACAACTTCAATTCGTCGAGATAAATTTAATGATTCTTCACGGCTCCCAATATCTTCTACAACGAGCCCTGACAATATCTTCACTGTTGGGTACCTATAATACTAGTGATTACCCCATTACTATTCTAGTTGTACCCCTTATTAATATTGTTGTGCCCCTATTGTCCCCTTATTGTTATTACTGTGCCCCATAGAATCCTCAATTGTTATTTTTGTGGCTTTATATTATTATTGTTAGGTCGACTAGGTTATATTGTGACTCCTTAGACTCTTATATATA